>JABFFE010000014.1:0-119115 GCA_013623625.1 Fusarium setosum | reverse complement strand
GACCGTGAGACTCCCACGCTGGGTGCTGGTGCTGGGCCGTGGTTGGCTGGAGGCCCTGGACTGCTCGCTCGCCATGCTTGCTGCCAGAGGCGATGACTGGCATTGGCGCTCGCCCTAGTCCGGGTCCGGCCCCATGGTGGAGGGGCCCTAAAAACCTGTGCGTCACCATCCCAGATCGAATCGTCGACTTTTCTGGCGCGACGGTGGGCGACACGAAGGCTACGGCCTGTGGACGGTGGACTTTTTGGCTCGCTGGCACCCACTCTGCGCCGCCGCTGGCGACCAAAAGACCCTGTGCCTCGCTCGCGGGGTTGTGTTTCTTTTCTTTTTCTCTTGTCGATTTGCCCGGTGCCGGCTGTTCAGTCGTCAGTCTGCATATCCACCTACTTGCTGGCTCGTACTGTAGCTGTAAATGGTCTTGCGGCGGTGGAGGCGTCTGTGTCTGCCAACAGGAAATCATGCCAACGGCGGTTCTCCCGTAATAGCAAAGCAAAGCAAACCAAGCAGAAGCAAAAGGGGCACAAGGACAGCAAGCTGGTCATATCATCGTCTAGTCTTCCGCTCGTCCAGCCTCGCTCCCTTGATTTCACAAGTCGACTCATACAGATCTCGGTCCTCCTCCTCGTCCATCCCCTGCCAAGAAGCCATCATGACGATGCCGTCCTGGTAAGAATAAGACATGGCCTGTCGCCGGTCTCACGACGACCCCTTACTCGAAGATCTTGTCCAACCACACCTCTATACACGCGCGACAACGTCAGCTCGACAGTCATCAACATAGACGTGCAGCTGTATCTATCATACGTACATGACGTTGGGGCTCGCTGCTCTTGCAGTGTAGCGCGGGGCCTCACATTGTCGCAGCCCTCACAGGCCTCACTCACTTCACATCGCTCCGTTGCCTTGTGCGCCCACACAGACAAGGCGACAGAAAACTGCTTTGACTGCCTTGAACTCTGGCTGGCCCAGTGGTACCCTTGGAGACACCGCCAGAACGCCTCCTTTGCGCCTCGCATCTCCCACCGACTTGCTCTGCAACCTTAAAACTCACAATATCCTCATGACAAAGGGCTGCGACTGCCTCCGAAAACCACCGTCACATCGCAGACACAAAGACCGCCAGCCCAAGACCCGAGAGGCGCCCAAACAAGGACACACACAGACAAAGACGCAGATGCGAATGCAGTTCTAGAGCGTGACCCGGCGCAAGACGCAAGAAGCAAGTCAACGCTTGGTGCATCTACCCGTGAACCCGGCTCTTCCAGGTCTTCCACATCAGCAGCTCCAGCTCCACGGCCTACCTTTTAGTCTGCTCATACATATCATCGCTCCTCCTCCTTCTCCTCCTCCTCCTCCGCGCCTTCTACCTCCTTCTCCTCCTTTCTTACTCATCCTCCTCCTCCTTAACCCTTCCCCAATTCCCCTGTTGAGGTCGATTGAACCTTCCCACACTCCCATTTCGTTCCCCATTTACACCTCAACCCTCCTCCTTGATACCACTCTCCCCCTCCCTCCCCCACCAAAAACGCGCGACATCGGTGGCTTGAAGGTGCCTTGCAGGCCACCTGCAGAACCCCGGTCTCCAATCATCATGTCTACTCCCTCTCTGTCCGACGGACAGCTCACCCCGACCGATACGGACCCCGACCTGTACTTTTCTTCCTCCGAGGACGACCATCTGTGGCCGACTTCTCAGGATGTCGTCGAAATGGCCATCATGATCCACGGAAGCGCAGTTCCCCTATCATGGAATCGTGAAACCCTCAAGAGGCTTCCGATGGGAACTCGCCCTGTGAAGCTGGTTGGCGAGGGTGCCGCCAATGCTGTTTTTGAACTGGCCCTGCCCGAAGGATTTCCCTGGGCCCACGAATTTAAGGGTAAGCTCTACTCTTTTTTACTGACATGTCAGTTTGAGCTAATCGTCATCCAGGCTGGCTCCTCCGTGTGGCCAAGGCCCCCGCCAATGGCCTACCAGCAAGATTCAACTATCTAAAACAACAAGAGTTCTACTCGAAGCAGATCAAGCCCTTTCTCAAAGCCCATGCCATCCAGCAACAACTCGTTGTCCTTCGTCATACCAACATCATCCCTCAGCTAAACGCCTTCCTCCGTTCGATAGATCATCAACGTAAAGAGAAGTTCAGGGGTTCCTTTATTTCCGAGTCCAACTGGGGCCTCCTAGTTGAAGACATGCGCGTATCAGGTGAGTTGCTCTTCAACTCTTCAACACAATTGCGTTACTCATCCCTTGCATGTAGACCCGAAAAACAACATTCTCGTCGAGTTCAAGCCCAAATGGCTAAGCCAGTCCCCGAGCGCTCCCCACGGGGCCATACGCTGTCGACAATGCGCCATGGAGCTTTTCAACTTCCTCCGAGATCCAAACCCTTCAAGGCAACCGCCGGAACGGAAGCCTTGTCCTCTTACACTCGCCAACCCCGATGCGCCCGATGCCATCAGCTCTCCCTTTCGTTTCGCTCCTAAGCTGGCTTCCATGTCTGACAACGCGCTTGTACGGGAACTCCTCGCCAAGACGACCAACCACCAAGTCATTCGCGACCTTAGACGGCTCCAGAACTTTGCAGACCCTAATGGTCCTCTTCATGCGGACAAGAACGACCCCATGTTCAGCTTGGCCATGACAGTTCGGGACTGCACTTGCTTCGTGCAGATGAACCTCGGCCCAAACGTTCCTGCTGAGCAACGGCTTCGTCTTCGGCTAGGCGACTTCGACCTCAAGGATACCGACATGAAGTTCAGACGGTGGACTGCCGCCGAGCACGACCTCATCGACTCGGCGTGTTACACAGCTGACTGGATCATGTGTAACGACAAGTACTACCACCCACCTACTAAATGCCTCCTCGAGTGGACCCGCCGGCGAGACCAGTTTGTCCACATCATCGGCGCCAGATCCAAGGACGGCGCAGCCAACAAGGCAATGCACTTTCCTGTCGAAGCAATGGGTGTCCGCGCCGATCTTTACTGGATGACGACAATCCCTTCGAGACTCAAGATGTTCCTCGAACCGTACAGGAAGGACAAGCCCAAAACGGAAGTGTGCCCATTCCGAAATGAGCCTCCGTGAGTCTTACACGTCATATTTCTTTCAAATGTTACCCTGGGCCATCCCTGCTAACGTGCTGCAGGAATCTCCGAAAATGGTTGTCCAATGTTCCCTAGTTTATCACCTCATGATACATTACCTCACGCCAGATTCTACCGACAGAAAACAGTCTTGTTCTACTTTTTTTATTTTTCGCATTATTTGGGTTACATTTGGGTGGTGCATCATAGCGACGGCGGGCGGGCTTGCATAGCGTGGGCATGGTTGGGAAGCATCAATCAAAGGGCAGGGGGGCGTTGGGATTCACGGCGGCATATTACCCGGGTTGATATAGGACATTTATTTGTGGGTGGGTGGTTGCATTCAATACCAAACGACAGACTTGTTTCAATGCTCGATATCTATGTTCTTTGATCATGATTATCCTTGCCGTAAACGCCAAACAAAACGCCAAGTTCTAATCTACAGTCTAAATATCCGATATCGTAAAACTCAACAGGCTACCGATCGACAAACCTGCCACAAGACACAGGCCCATGAAGCCGCCGGCAGCCTCACGCTCACCCTCGTCTACCCACTCACCCGATGCCATCATAAAACTTGAACCAAGCCAGCCGTTGGTGACGCCAAAGAGCAACTGAACAATGAATAGGTAAAAGAAGTCGCTTGGGATAACAGCTCCATGGCCGCTAATATTGCAGAGGAAATATAGGGGTAAGATGCCGAGGCGGAGAACAGAGAGGCCAAAGAGAGCAGCCGGTCTGTGCTGCAAGGAGAAGGGCATCATGGTAGCTATCCGGCCACTGAGGTCGCCGAGGTTCCAGAAGAAGAATGCAAGTGGGATGAAAGCAGCAGGCTGGAATATGAGACCAGAGCCCTCCTGGACTGAGTGGATCTTTGCCGTGAATACGGGCATGAACATTGTCGCTGCAAAAGTGAGGGCCACACCAGCAGCGAGCCAGTGCAGCTTCTTCAAGAGGCGCCAAAGGGAGGTCACCTTGCGAGCAGCACGCTCGGCATCCTCGATGCTGTGCATCGACTCGGCCATCTGCTCGACCATGCGGTTCTCGATGATGTGGTTGTGACGGCGGACCAGCGGGATAAAGGCGAGCAAGGCCGCAACCGAGACAGCCACAGCAGTGAGGAAGTAGACAAACGCCGACGTCTGGCCATCCTCGGCGGACGGTCCTCTAGCAGAGGCGCCCTGCTCCTTCTCAGCAGGAGGGAAAGCGAGGACGGTAAAGACCTGCGCTATCGGAGGTAAAACGCCCGCGACCCCCTGCCCGGCCATGATGGCCTGCATGTACTCTGGCCGGCCGAAGCTGGCGGAGAAGGCGAAGGCGCCGTTCTGGATGAGACCGGCCGCCCAGGCAGTGCTCGCGACCATGAAGAGGAGGAAGACCAGGTAGGCGGTTGGTGATGCGCCAAGGCCGAGAACGGTGGAGGCGGTTAGGAGGGCGAAGGTGATGACGTTGATGATGAGGGCTAGGTTGATCCGGAAGGGGTACGATGCCGTGTACTGGATGTTGGTGAGGACGAGCATGGCGCCGAGGTTGGTGACGGTGGAAACGGTCAGGATCGCGGACTGGAAGTTGGCCTGGATCCAGGCGTCGTCGGCGAAGCGGGCGGCGAAGTAGGGTGCCGCGGCGAGGAACATGTTCCTGCATCGATGTATTAGTCGGTTTGTAATCTACGAACTTGGGGAGTTGGGAGAAGCTCACCAGGCCCAGAGCATGGCAACACCTAGCAGGGCGAAAATGCCGTATTCCATCCATGAAAAGGGTAAATCGTCCTGGCCCTCGAGAACAGCAGAGCCTTCCAGAGCTGTAGCCTCTTCAGCGCCGGTGAGAGGTTCATACTCGGAGGCCGAGGATGGTCGACGACCGAGTGCTCTTCGAACGCGATCCATGACGTATTTGTGTCTGTCGATATCGTTGGTAGGTTCGTTATCGTTCGTGATGAGGGGTCGATCAAGCGCCAGGCTTATGGAAAGTCCAGATAGCTTCGGGCGATGGCAGGCCTGCCGAATGTACAGCGTCCAGTCAAAGTGCCTATGCCATGGAGATGGTCGCGTATCTCAACGTTGAACTATTCCCCTCCAACTCGGGCGTGTCGAGTCTTGGCGCTTGACTCCGGGGTCACCTGACAACCGCCCTGAATGGCAGCAGGTACGTCGTCAAAGTTTTGCAAGATTGATTCGTGATAATGATGGACGCGGATTGTGGGGGAACCAACAAAAGATGGATGAACCGTTGACTGCCGGCAGAGACGGGCGGGTGCTAGATTGAGATCGGGGTTCCGGGGGTCCATGTGCCCGAGTCAGGCGGAGGAGAACTTGGCGACTGGGTCGGGTGAGTTGAGGGGGGAACGCTAAAAAAAGAGTGCCTGGGTTAACGACAGGGGGGGGGCTCTTGGTGATGACCACATCAAGTGCACAGCAGATGTCTTCGTCTTCAGGATAACAATCTAGCCCTACGAGATTAATAATTTCAGAAAAAAGGGACTCGGGGATTTGCTCCCGAAACACAAGCACCAGAAATGTGTCATGATAATCGAGATCTTCCCTTTTCCCGTCCCGTCTCAAGTCTCGGAATACGACAGTAAGACCGGGGGGAGGAGGGGGGGGGGTTTCTTACCTACAGGTTACACAACATCTCTGGGATTGCCCGATTCAGCACCCAACCACATGCCCAAAATCACGGGAGTATTTTGGTGATAGTCTTTCAGCTCGAGTCTTTGACGAGGCATTTTTCCCACATCTCGAGACTAGTAACGCCCCTCTCAGAGGCCTCATGGTCCAAACGGGGAACTATCCGTGAGGCCCATCCTGCGACCTCCACGTGATGGACGAGCTATGCGATGCAAGTATGTCGTGCAGTGTTGATAAAACCGAGTTGGAGAGGGAAGTCGGTGATAGTAGTTTGATGATGGTGTTAGGAGGATAGAGTGTTTAAATCTCAAGCCATCGGAGGAGTCCCTAGCAGAGTACTAACTCAGGGGCTACGGCAATGCACCCTTGAAAGAAGTATATTATGTCTCAAAAGTTATGGTTCATAAACCACAAAGAAGAAGAAGAAGAAGTTAATCCAGGAGACTCACTCATCAAGAGGGAAGCGGTCAGTAAATTTAAAGGTGGCCAACGCATCCTTGAGCTTCTCGACAATGGCGTTTACACCGCTCACCAAGTAGACGCCATCTCCCTTGCCCACACCCGCCGCCTTGGCCGCTGCTCTTGCGCTTCCGATGAATCCAACTGGCTTGCCCCAGCGATACCCATCAACGACGATCTGTGTCGGTCGACCAGGCGGGAAGAGAGTCGACTTCTTCTTGCCGTTAAAGAGCGACTCGGTGTCACTGGCGACGACAATAGCATCAAACCCGACAGCCTCAGCAGCATTGTAAGTCACTTCCACATCATCGCCGAGAATCTCACCCACGATAGTTACCGTCACCTTGTCCTCGGCGAGGGCTTCCTTGAGGGCCTTGGCTTGTTGGATGGAGTTGTCCGACTCTGTCGACGCTAGGACTCCGACAGTCAAGCCGGTGATGCTTTGTAACTTGGTCCCAAAGATGGAGATCCCAGCCGTTGTGTTGTCGTGGTAATAAGTTGAATCTGCCTCGGGGGCTTCCAAGCCCAGAGCTTTAGCGACTCTGACGGCGATGTCATGGCTGACCCTGTTCAGTTGACGAAGAACGTTCTTCTTTACATCCTCAGACTTCAAGTGGCTCGTCTCGAAGCGGATCGCGTTGATGAGGAACTGCTGCTCGACCTTTGTCAACGAGTTGTAGAACAGCCTGGGCTGACTCCAGTGGTCCGCAAAGGTGGAGGCTCTTGCGCGAACGAGGTTTCCCGAAGCCTTTCGGCCAGGGGCAGTAAAGAAGCCCTTGCCCTGTGTCTGGTTTGCTTGAAGAGGATAGCCTTTGTTGAGGGTATTGGGGGTGTCTGAAACTGTTAGCTACCATGCTGCTTGTAGTGACCAAGGTGAAATGTCTCACAAGCAGCCGTGTTTCTGTGGATAAAGTTCTGACCAGCTCCATCGCGATTGTTATTGTGGATGGGAGCCACAGGCCGGTTGATGGGCAGCTGCTCAAAGTTGGGGCCCCCGTGGCGGTTCAGCTGGGTATCGAGGTAAGAAAAGATGCGTCCCTGCAGCAGAGGGTCGTCGGTAAAGTCAATGCCGCGCACAATATGGCCGGGTTGGAACTAGACGACGGGTCAGTAGTGTTCCAATTCATGCAGGGTGTGAAACATGCCATGATCTGCTCAGTCTCGGCGAAATAGTTCACCGGGTTCGCGTCTAGTTTCATAACCCCGATAGGCTGCAGAGGAATGTACTCCTCCGGGATGATCTTGGTAGGGTCGAGCACGTCAAAGCCAAAGGCCAAGGCCTGGTCCTCGTCAAAGATCTGGACGCACAGCTCCCACTCTGGTCCGTTGCCGGACTCGATGGCGTCCCAGAGATCCGCGCGGTGGTAGTCGCTATTCTTGCCGGCGATGTGCTGGGCTTCGTCCCAAACTAGGCTCGCCTTGCCCTGCTTGGTCTTCCAGTGCCACTTGACAAACTTGGTGTCACCATCATCGGTCACCAAGCGGAAGGTATGTACCCCGAAGCCATCCTGGCTGCGTTAGCTGAGAAGTTGCAGTCGATCTATAGTTGGGTACTTACCATGTGTCGGTAACTCCTTGGGATACCATTACCGGCCATAGCCCAGAATAGGGTGTGCAGTGTCGTGGTCTGTTGGCTGAAAAAGTCCCAGGCTGAGTCGTGGGCCGTGGCAGCTTGAGGGATCTCACTATCCGGCGAGGGCTTGACTGAGTGAATAAGATCTGGGAAATGGATGGCGTCCTGGATGAAGAAGACAGGGATATTATTCCCTACGATATCAAAATTGCCTTCGTCGGTGTAGCTGTGACGTCTGGTGAGTGTGTGTACTTCATGGTTAAGTGATGTACTTACAATCGGGTCGCAAAGCCGTGGACATCACGCCCCGTATCGGCGCTACCCCTCGACCCAGCAACGGTCGAGAAGCGAACAAACGTCGGAGTCTTCTTGCCTTTGGAGCTCAGGAACGAAGCCGCAGTAACGTTACTGTAGTCGCCGTAGCTTGTGAAAGTTCCATAGGCGCCAGCACCCCGGGCATGGACGGCTCGCTCGGGGACCTGCAGCAAGAGGTTAGTACCACTACACGTTCGCTTGGGAAGGGGGGACGTGCTCGCTCATGGTCGAAATGGGTAATCTTCTGGCGGAAGATGAAGTCTTCCAGAAGGGTTGGGCCTCGTTCTCCGGCCTTCAAGCTCTCCTGGTCTTCAAAGGGTCCACCGACGTCAGAGCTAAGGTATCCCTTACTGTCGTCGATTTCGTATTCCTTCACATGTTCACGGGAGCTTTGTTCGTCCCTGGCCGCCAGTCTGCCTGGATCAGCAAAGGGGCACTGTCCAAGGGACAGACTGGCAAAGCCAAGAGAGGCAAAGAGGAGTTTAGAAGACACCATGCTTGCAATAATGAAACTTGTCAAGTGAGAGGCTTGAGTCGTACTGCGGCTTGATGGTGAGTCTCGGTCAAGGCAGGCTTCTCAAGCCTCTACTTATAGTTTTCAAGGGTCTAGAGACAAACAGAATCCCGAGTGGGAATTGCCTGATAGCCTAAACAGAGGGGCCATGCAACGACCAGGACCGGCAAGTGATGCAAACCCGGATCCCCGGGTGATGATTCCATTCAAGTGCAGCAACTGGGCATGGCGTCGTAAGCTTGCCCAGGAAATGAACATCTGCCTAGGAGTAACCATATCCTGGACGAAGCCATGAAAAATAAGACCACACTACGTCTTGGCAGCATCGACTACTCCGTGTCGCCTTGTGATTTGGACTCGTTGATGTGATTAGATGGGAGACCTGCGCATGGATCCCTGCAGGGTTATTTGTCCGGCACCGGGGAAAGACAAGAATATTCAGCAATGTACGAGAACAGTCAAGTTCCTGCGGTTTGCTGCCAGCGCGTGATTTCTCGGGATTTGTTTCCAGCAAGGGTGCCGACGGTGAAACTAAAGTCTTCGGTGGTACTTGGCAGACGTAGTCGACGGAGAAGATTCCAAAGAACGACGGAGCCTTGTGGGCTTGGATGAAACGCTGTGACTCTGTGATCGGCGAATAACCCCATGACGAAGGCGTGCTGTGTCATGGAGATTAATGAGCAAGGCTAACGAACGCTCGGTTGATGGGTTCGGATGTGAGGACAAAATAAGCTTGATGCCGTCGATCGACGGTGCAAACAAGCCCCCGAGCTGGGCGCCCAATCAGAAAAGGCGAGTTGCTAACATGAAGCGGCTCAAGGATGAGGGAGGTACCACTGCTACCGTCCGGGGGTTCCATGCGCTGGGGCAATGTGCCGATATGCAGACATTGTCACTCGAAGCGCCTGCGAAGCATGACAGAAGTCTGGGCGACGGCGTCTATTGGCTGGGTGGCGCGATTGCTCCGGCATCTGGTGATGTGACGGATATGAATAGAATAGATCTCTATGAATAGAAACCACGAGGGAATTTTCCTTGACGGACTGGTTAGGGACTACCGATGGGTGGTTGAGATTGGAATATTTTGTGGTGCCGGACGATGATGCGGAGAGGAGGGGCTGTCTTGGCGAGGAATGGATGGCTTCGAGGTTGGTGCTCACCCTGAGGGAAGGAGGCAGCGTCGGGGACCAATGCGGGGAACTCGCATCATGAGATGGATAGCAAAGGAAGAGTCGGTGCATTACGGACAATGGGTAACAGAGATGCCGTCTTAATATGCCGACGGCGACAACTCCTGTCATCTCGAACCTTGAATAAGTGCAAGGCTAGTGGTTGTCTATTTCATGGGCCAATGCCGGATCATCAAATCGACCAGGGGGTCCAAGGCTAACTTGCACAGCAATATTAACCTTCTCGCAGGGATTCGATGTACCTACGTACGCAGTCGGGCATGGATGATGGTGAGCCTTACCCGGGGCCGCACTGGTACACTGCAAATTTAGCACTCGTGGGAATCACATGGATGCTTTGACAATAAAATAGTAACAACTAAAAGAGGGAATCAGAGAGTCTTTGGGTTTACTACAAGTCATCGTGCAAAGTACCCTACACCAGCCAACTCGGGAACTCCCAAAGCACCTAGATGGAAACAAACTAATCATCTAGACTGTTCGCTACTCATATTACTTGCTATTCCAGAGTGTCCCCATCTTTTCATCGATCGCCCTTCGAATAAAAACTACTCACTTCATGGTGGAGTCTGGATCAACCGTTGATCCAAAGCTTACGAGTCTCCGATGCCAGGCGCTGGACACTCCCACGCTATTCCCGCTTAGATATGCGGCGCTGTAACTGGTTGAAATCATGGATCGAGACCATCATCGGTTGGCGTCGCGCCGTCTGCGGTAGCTCCCGCTACTTGAGCGAATCGGTTCGCATCTAGCTTACACTTTAAACATGCTTCGATGCAACGACGGCGACACCCACTCATCTGCCATGATATTGAGATGGGACGAAACTAAACGCTATATGAAGCTGTTCTAAGAGGGGAAAAAAAATCCGTTGGAGTGCCCATGTTTCGACCCTCTCTGTGAAGGCTGTGTTGAACGTGTTCGAGCGCTAGGAGGCGAATAAACAATCATCAGTAGTCGTGACGTTATGACCAACAGTCTAGCGCGAGGGAATTCAACAGAGGCACTCCAGTATTTTACAGCTGGTGAACTTGGTATTTTAATTCAAGTTCCATTGGTACCAAGCTTGGCTGATCAGCGGTAACGAGCCCTGTCACACCTGCATCTGGATGTTGTTGGTCGAGTAAGAAACTCAACGTATGAGACGACACCGGGTACACGCCAGCTCCACCTGGCGTGCATGATCAAAGACCATTGATCTGACACGCTGTCGATTCTGTTGAGGGGAGAAACTCAAGAATCGCAACTGTGACCATGGCCGAACAGACTGAGCCCAGAGCCGACACCCAGCAACTCGCAGTTGTATGTGCGACAAGATATCTCGAAAGCCCTAGATGCGCAGTCTAACCCAGTGCTAGGACCCCCAGTGGGAGGCCACTGACGACAATGACTCTGCTCTAGGTGGAACGTGAGGACACGAGGCGTTTTGAGCTTGAAGAATGCACGAGGATAACGGGTTTCAGTGCGAGCTCTACCACCTCGATCACCGCCAGTATTCTCCAGTACCGCAAGCTTCATGGCAGAACCTACCAGAATTTCAGTACCGGAACCGAGTACTGGTGCGTTATTCAGCTTGCTTGCAGATAAATCATTGCTAACTACCCCAAGGGGACCCAATGATGAACTCCAGAATGACGGGCTTGATCTGACGTCTGTGACCCATGGCCAGTTGTGATTGATGCCACTGACCTACTACCTAGTCACCATATGCTGAATTTGGCTTTGGACAACAGACTGTTTCTGGCGCCAATCAACGACAATCCGCAAAAAGTTATTGATGTCGGAACGGGAACTGGTATTTGGGCAATGTATGGACTTCGAACGCCGCTTGGAGTGTCACTGACAGTTTTAGCGACTTTGCTGATCAATACCCCTCCGCCGATGTGATTGGAACCGATCTCTCGCCAATCCAACCTCCCTGGGTACAGCAATTCTTACTCATTTAGTTTCCTGTGTCTAACAGAGTGTAGGTTTCGCCGAATTGCAGGTTCGAGCTCGACGATGCCCAGCTTGTCTGGCCCTACCCCGATAATCACTTTGACTATGTCCACATTCGGTGTCTGATGGGCTCAATCAAAGACTGGCCCGCCCTGTACCAGGAAGTGTACCGTTGCCTCAAGCCAGGGGGCTGGTTCGAGCACATGGACTACTCTATTGACGCCCGCTCCGATGACGACAGCATCCCAAAGGACTCGCCCTTTTACAGATGGGGAGCCCTCTTCCAAGAAGCCGGGGAGAGGATGGGACGCACCTTCAAGATCATCGAGGGTGGACGTAACACTGAGTGGTTCAAGGAGACGGGGTTCGAGAACATCGATACTCACCGGTTCAAGCTCCCCATGGGCGGCTGGCCTGCGGATGGAAAGTGGAAGGAGGTTGGCCGGTACAACCTCCTCATCATCAACGACAGCCTGGAGGGATATGTTCTGCTCATGCTCACAGAGGTCATGGGGTGGGAGTACTCCGAGGTTCAGGCATTCCTGGCCAAGACGCGCGAGACCCTTCGTGACAAGTCGGTGCACTCTTACTTTGAAGTGTGAGTGGAGATGCTGAAGCTCTTGAATTTTGCTGACCAGAGTACCTAGGGGAACCGTGTGGGGACAGAAACCGCAGCTTGAAGAGAACGAGGCTGCGGCGTAAAGTCTTGCAAATTGCTTATTATGCGCAATGGAAACTATCAGACAAGAATATCGCCAAGCGAGTAGAATTACGATACCTAGGAGGTAGTTAGCATGGAATTCATAACTGGATTTCTGTTGCAAAATGATTGTGATTTTTCCTTTGGTTAGGCAGTCGCTGGGAGACGGAGGGCTCACTTACCTTGTATTCGCTGATCATGCAACTTATAACTGGGCAGCAGCTGCTGCCTTGGCTACCACCAGCAGTCTGCCTTCAAGTCAACCTGCATATCTTTTCACGCCCTGCCACCACGAATGGGCCTGCGCCTCAGTGAACTGCCCCCGTGAGGCCTCACCTTGCCCATTGAATCTGACCAGCGTCAATTTACTCCCCAACTCTAATACCTCTGCATCGACCTCGTCCCGATTCTCTTCATCTCACTCATCTCTCAAACCTATTTATGACATCTTTGAATATCTTAGGAACGATCCTTATGAACTGGGACTGAAATGTCCGACCCTCTTTCCATGGCTGCCAGCATTGCTGGTCTGATCAGCCTGACCGACACCGTATTTCGATATGTATTCAAGTATGCCCGTGCCGCGACTAGGGCCAAGCAAGAGATCGAATCTCTTTCTGCCGAGATCAACGGGCTGGCCGGGATTCTACGGAGCCTCCACGCCCTTGCGAATGAGCTCGAGGAAGAGGGACAGTGTTTCGAGCCTACTCTGAGGGTACATCATCTCACCCACTGTCAACAGACCTTTGAGACCATCAAGAAGAGGTTGAAAAAGGCGGCTGATAGTTTCGAGAACCGGTCGGGGCTGGAGGGGACTTACCGCAGATTAAAGTGGCCGTTTTCTGACTCGGAAACAAAAGACCTTCTGGGCGACATCTCGCGTTACAAAGAAACCATCACCCTCGCTACCTCGGCCGATACCATGCGCAAACTGCAGATTTGCCTTGCACGACAAGCAGATCAAGATGGGAAGATTGAGAAAGCAACTGAGATGCTGGAGAGGGTCGAGATCGACATCAAGATCCTGCTCGATGACAGAAAGAAACTTGTGCTCGACTTCTTCATGAAACCGGAAATCAACCCCCAAGCCAACTTGGCCCAGAGCATCAAGCTGCGCCATCCCACTACGGGGGTTTGGCTGACTCGGTCTCACGCCTTCACAACATGGTTGGAGACGCCTGGATCAAGGCTCTGGCTCAATGGTATCGCCGGCAGCGGGAAGACCATCCTTGCTGGCGCTGTTATTCAAGAAGCCCTCTCCAAAAGCTCGTCTGACGTCGGCGTGGCCTTCTTCTTCTGTGACTACAAGAATGAAGCCACGCTAATGCCTGCGAATATTCTTGGGGCTATTACATCACAGCTTGCTCTCCAGAGAGACGATGCGTTTGGACTTCTCCAGTCTCACTACGCCGAGCTCCACCCGGTGCAAGCGCTGAACAAAGTCGTTGATGTGGATGAACTCAGAGCCCTAATAACCAAGATTTCGGCACTTTTTAGGCAAGTCATCATCGTGATTGATGGACTTGACGAGTGCGGAGACGACATTCACTCGGTGCTAGAGAGTGTGACCGAGTTGGCAACCAGCACCGCCAACACTACTATTGCCCTGTTCAGCCGCAACGACTTGAATATCCGGACAGAGCTTGAGGAGGAGTTCAACCCGATCTCTATTGAGGCACATCGGGAAGATATTGAACTATTCGTTCGGGCTGAAATGGAACGAAGAACTCAGAACGGCAGACTCCGACTTAACAATATGAAACTCAAGGATGAGATTGGAGATGAACTCATCGCCCGGGCTAATGGAATGTAAGTTGATTCTACCAGAAAGCTCCACACAGACCTATATCTGACTAGTAGTGCAGGTTTCGCTGGGTTGTTTGTCAACTGGACTACCTCTGCGAATTTGCGACGGACGCCGATCGCCGCAGTGCTCTCAAGGAGCTACCACCAACATTGCCTAAGAGTTATCTCCGTCTACTCGAGCGGGTCAACAAACGGCCGGCTCGGGTGCAGAAGATGGTTCAGATGTGCCTCCAGTTCATCGCCTTCTTTCCTGCTCGACTATCCACCAAGGCGCTATGCCAGGCAGTCTCAACGCCAGGGGAACGCCTTGATGATAGCAACACCGTATCTGAACGAGAGATCATCTTAGGCTGCAGTAGCTTAATACGAAAATCACCTGATGGCGAGTCACTGGAGTTTGCGCATTTCTCCGTGCTCGAGTTCCTCCAAGATGAGCTCCTCTCAAAGATCCCCAGTTTAGCGGCGTACAGATTATCTAAGTCGACGAGCGATAGAGCCTTGGCAATACAATGTGTCAAGTTTCTCAAATTGGAGAACTTTAACATGGGAGTCTCGGATACTAATCAACGGGCGGGCTCGGACGACTGGACCGAAGAATTCTTCGACTTGCAAGAACAGTGGTCCGAAATCTACCCATTCTACGAAGTAGCAGCCGCATGGTGGCCGATGCTCGCCGGGAACGAACTTGATGATTCATCGGTGCTGGAAGAAGTCAAGTACCTTTTTCATAACCTGAACATGGAAGCATTCCCTGCGTGGGTTAAGTCCCTACTGGGTGCTATTGACATTGTCAGTGAGCGCGAGGCTCACCACGCGTTCGAGTTCGGAGCTCTGCCTGCCGAGGATCTTACCCTTCAGGATTGGACGGCTCTAAATATTGCTGCGGCGCTGAACATGCAAGAGGTATGCTCTTTCCTAATCGAGAAAGGAGCCAGCGTTGACCACAAGAGCAACCTGGGCACTCCTCTTCTTCTTGCCGAGGTTTCATTTTTGGCCTGGATGAATATGGACTGGGGCTTTCCTGGTCGTCAATCGACATTTTTCAGGCGCTTCCTTTCTTCTCCAGCCCGTCGAAGCCGCACAATTGCTTATCTCATTGAAGCTGGGGCCTCCTTTGACGAGCTTTCTGAGTACGCTTCAAGCCATTCAATATTCTTGTCCACAGGCATCATTGGGTGTCACCTCAGAGACTTCGAACCAACATTGAAGCTTCTGGAAGCAGGAATTATTCCCGATGATGCCGAAATCGACAGCTTTCAAGAGTATTTAGAGACATGGGTTGAGTGTGAAGAGTCTTCTGAGCTGCAAGAGCCTCTGCTGGCCTTCGTCCGATATCTTACAGAGTCGCTCGGGTACAAATCTGATTGGGGTCTCGCCCTAGGAAAAGCCCTGTGGTCGGCGTCTCTCAAGATGGGGTTTTCATTCACGAAAGACCCAACTCTAGTTGATAGCCGGATCTCTCTTTCGAAGAATGCTTTGATTGAGAGGACTGTGGTAGCGATTTCCAATGACGACGTTGATGCACTGCGGAGTTATTTAGATGATGAACGTATCAACGTTCATGATTCTTACTCTAGCGGTGACGCTCGGGGAACTTTGCTATGCTTTTCCATTCGGAGTGACTCGCCGGCCTGTGCTGATACCCTCTTGTCTTTGGGAAGCGACCCATACTGCAAAGATGAAGACGGCTATGTGCCCCTGCATCATTGCTGCCCAAACGGGGATGGAAGCATACTCAAGGTTCTGGCTAGGTTCAATGTATCCCTCCTAGCTGAGGATAAGCATGGTAGCAACCTCTGGCACTACTGCGCTGTGGAGGATGACTTCACAGTGCCTTTCCTCGATGTCCTTTTCAAGGTGAATGAGAACGAAACGCACGCAGCCTTGTTGACCAAGAACAAAGCCGGAGATACCCCTCTGGCAGCAGCGCTGTCACACAGCGAGTGCGTTGCCGAAGAAGACCGCAGCAGAAATGAGTTTCAAGCTCTCATGTTTCTTGACTATTGCGATCAAGTACCGCAATTTTGGCTCAATCATGATTCCGTGTTCCCGGCAGCGTACAAGCTTGCTTCAACAAGAGTATTCAAGAGACTCATAGAATTGGGGCTCAAGCCGAATATCTCGAACTCCAATCAAGGCACGCCGCTACATGAGCTAGGGCCTGCGACAAACTCGGAATG
The DNA here is from genome assembly GCA_013623625.1 of Fusarium setosum. Classification (NCBI taxonomy): domain Eukaryota; kingdom Fungi; phylum Ascomycota; class Sordariomycetes; order Hypocreales; family Nectriaceae; genus Fusarium; species Fusarium setosum. The sequence continues at coordinate 102,723 of JABFFE010000014.1, read as the reverse complement.
GGTGGAAACGCTCATCGGAAGCCACCCAGGAGCGTGTGGCATGAGATTCAAAGGCCGATTGCCTATCGAGAACTATCTTGAGACGACCATCCAAGTCGGAAAGTCTCCAGATGAGAATGTCATCAGTGCGCTCGTTTCCAATGAGATCTTCAGATCGAAAAGCGACCAAGGAACCATGTTGTGGGAGTTTGCATGCAACCTCCAGAACCAATTCGGCAGCGGGCCCTGGCGGCAAGCCTTTCTGTCTGGTGGCTGGCAAGAAATGGACCAAGTTTGGGCCAACCTTTTGAGACTCAAAGCTATGGAAGCATATGAAGACGAAGTAGAACAATGCGGTGTCTATCCTCTGCTCTTAGCTCTCATCCGTGCCTGCGTTTGGGTCCGGCCGACTACAAAATTCGTCTCGGCCGATACGCTAGACAGAGCGATACTTTCCTCACGTCACTGGAACCCAACAACAGAAGTTGTGGTGCGCTTTTTCAAACAGGCTATCGAAGACAAGAACGGTTCTAGGGTTAATGTTCTCCTCAAACACGGCTTGAATGTACATTGTCGGGTGGATGGGACGACGCCCATCGAGTACGTCTGTTCAGGATCCCTGGCCCATAAGCTTTGCGCAAGCGACGACGGCAGAGCTATTGTCCAATCTCTCCTCGGCCATGCGGACCCTGAAAGATTGAAAGACTTTGGACAAGATGGCAAACCGCTGAGTCTCTTACATCGAATAGCCTTTCCCTCGGAAGAACCAGGCCTTGGTTGGCTGCTCAGACAACTCGTCGCCAAGGGGGTGGACATCAACGCTACTCACAAGGGAGTCGACACCCCAGCCCAGAACATGACACCGCTTGTTTATCACCTGAGAGAGAAATCGTCTTACTGCGCCGAACTACTTCTGGACCTGGGTGCTGACCCGCTGCTCGGCGGGGGCTTAGATGCAGCGTACATGGCGAGATGCCAGGGAGACTCCTCGTTCTTACGAAAATTGCTTGCTCACTCAAGAAAAGAATCGATTCAGATCAACTGGAGGGAGCAACACTCTCTGTTCCTCCCTAATGGCCGACGCATTGCAGCGTCCAACGGCCTCCACTTCTCTTGCCTCCAGGGATATATTGAATGTGCCAAGTTTTACCTCGATGAAGGTATATACGGGATTGAGACAGCTGCGGCTTCCCGTCTTACTCCCTTGCACTGTGCAGCAATTCAGAACATGACAGGCGTCATCGAATGGCTAGTATCAAAAGGGGCCGACATCAATGCAACGACCGATTTCGGCCACACAGCCCTGCACGTCGCGTCTCTTGAAGGACATCTCGCTGCTGTGAAAACGTTAGTACGACTAGGTGTGCTGAATTTGATCGATAATGAGGGCATGACAGCGAGATTGTGTGCTTTTCGACGAGACCACAATTTCATCGTCCGGTTCCTTGACGAGGCATTCGGAGGTAACAGCAACTCGAACCACCAGACCAAATTGCATCTTCAGACGTCAAAGGCCCAGCTACTGAGACTGGGGCATGCAATAAAAGGTGGTCGTGTAGTAGAGTGCAAAGAGTTGCTCGCCAATGGCTGCCCAATTGATGGCACAATACCTGGTCCCTATGGCAACTGTCCTTTAGCCCACGCCTTGGCCAAGTGTAACCCGGAACTTGTTCAACTATTTCTTGATCATGGAGCAAACACATTGGCCCGTGTTGAGATTGCAAATGACTCAGCTTGGAGTGCGATGCACTACACAAGCCTCCACGAAGAGCTTTTTACGGTCCTCCCCTCTGTCCTCCATCATTTCCTCCAGGATGGGGGAAACTGGGTATATGGATATGACTTTCCATTGCACAATACAGCAGGTTTCAAGGATGACCGAGGCTTACGGAGTGTGCTGGAGCACCTTGTAGACAATTCCGACAAGATTGGGTCAGTATAGAAACGTCCATTTCCAAGTATATCCACCAGCTGACTAGACCTGTAGGCAGATGAGCCAACTGCCACGCGAGAAGGTTGTATCGGGAGTAGTTAATCGCCATTTTGATATGCCAATACCAAGAGACCCGCCTGGAAGAAAGAGGCGGACATCTGCGCTGCACGTTGCTGTAAGCCATGGGCATGTAGCAGCCGCCACACTCCTCCTTCAGCATGGTGCAAACGTTGATTCTGTCGATTCAGAAGGCCATTACCCACTTGATTACGCTCCTAACATAGAGATGGCTGCATTTCTTGTTAAATCGGGCGCATCTCCCGTTCCCATCTTCACAGACACTCTATCGGGCATGTTAAGGAAGTGGCAGTCTGACTTTGGCGACCTGATGAAAATCTTCCAAACAGACGGTTTGGAAGGGTTGAACATACAAATGTCAGACGTTGTCGATGTCTTCGAATCGGCTGAGACAGTCGCAAAGCCCCCTACCAGGGACTTGAGCTCACTCTTGAAATTGGAGGACATGGGCTACAACTTGGCCTATTTGCGTTGTGGCAATTGGTTCCTCCTGAATACTTATCTAAGATATCGGGCTTGCCAGAGTTTCTTTCTCAACTCAGACTGCATTCTCCAAGAGTTGGAGCCCTTCGCCTGGCACCAGGTGACGCGTCGGGGTTGGATAATACCTCCCCTCGATAGCACATTTCGCCACTTTGAACGTCGTCTTGGTCGTAAGGCATTTCAAAGATGGTTGAATCTCCAGCCGAACCGTGGTTGGAGTCCTCTGTGCAGGGCAGCTTCAGCGGGCGAGACGTGGATCATTGAGAACTGCCTGTCTCTCGGCGCAGAGATCGACTTCGAAGGGTGTCCTCTTGGATCAGCTCTCATGATTGCCAGCGCCTGCGGCAGCCTCAAGGCTGTCAAGTTCTTGGTCCGACGAGGCGCTACAGCAAGCTATATCGGTCGGAGAGGACCTATCAACGCTATATCTGTGGCCCGATCCGCCTCTGTGAGAAGGTGGTTGTTGGTGGGACGTTTCAACGAGCAACTGAGGATAACAGCAAGCGGAGATGGGGGATCTCACTCCTCAGCTCAGATTGTCCCGTGGAGTGGAATCGCCCAGGCTAGGCTGAGGCTTGTCAGCCTTGAAGCAAGGTGGACAGGAGAATCGGGTCTTGACTATGCTAGAAGGCTGGCACAGATCAAACGGAGGATGCAAGGCTGGATTGCTGTTGTGATCGATGGGATGGTGTATCCTCACCACGGAAACACATCTGGCGACATGATGGATGGTGGCTCGGCGCCTAAGGAACGTGCGGCGGAACAGAGACTCAACAGCGACATTAGGGACGCGACAATGGACGATTTTCAGATGAACACCGACCACACACTTTCGCCAGTACCGACTCCTAGCAACAACTGTGATGATTTTGCTGCTTTGGATCTAGCTACTGGCTTATATGAGCAACCAGGCGACCTGGGGTTCATTGTCGAGATTCACGACACCAAGTCAAATGAGCTTTGATGTAGAGAGCAGGCACGAAGGGGGGTTTGGTAGATCAAACAGTGGGTGGGAACGTGGTTTCAGGATGTTGACGGTCAAACTGGGGTGTAAAGTTATTAAACGGGACGGCTCAAATTGTTTTCAAAGCCTTAACGGAATGGAGGAATCGAAACTTCGCTCGGCCTCTGTCGAGCAGACCTAGGGATATGTATATAACAGTTAGGATGGATGCTTGGATGAGAAAATTTGAATGACACCTATGTCAACTCAGCCTTGGTAATTGCCTCGGATATGCTCAAGCACTCGGAAAGGTATACTTACGATGGTGCCTGATAGTCATGAATAAAAAAAAAAAACATCCGGGGTTTACATTATAACATCACCGCAGTCTAAATGGAGAGCAACTGGTAAGGTCGGTTTCCATGATGAACGTGAGGTAGCAAGCGACTTGAACACCTGCGGACACATGATTCAAATGGGTGTATCGATTATGTTGAATAAGGATTGTATCCGAATAAAAATATAGCCAGATACGAAAAACCTCAAGTTCAAGATCGCCGGCTGATCTTCACGGGGCAGTGACGCCCAGTTCCGGTTGAAACGTCATGAGCCAAGAGGCGAATAGACTTTTTTCATATAATGTTCAGTACTTGGGTCTTGAAATCACTTGCATATATACGCAGAGAACTCGACCAGTTTCGGGCCATGAGAGAGAGTGCCGATATGCAAAGTTGGACTTGATAATAAACCCTCTCCGTGCTTCCGCTTGGGGATCGATCTATTCTATTCTCAGGTAACATGTTTCTGTGCTTTTCTATACCAAGGCGTCTATTATTCCTTCCTTCATTCCTTCCCTCTAGCTGTAAAGAGGCTTTATGAAGGACCAAACTACTCTTTCGGGTTAATTGGTGTCTCCTCAACCTCACACGGCGCTTATATATGAACAGACATGTTACTATGACAGTACAAAGTTACAAGAAAATCAAGTCACACTATCGTCTTCGCTGTCAGTTTTCTTCTTAACAACAACATTCAGTGTCCTGTGAATCCATGGAACAGTTTCCCCAGCGCCGTTGCAACTCAACCAGCCATAACACACCCCAAGAACAAGCAATCTACATCATACAACATCACCTAAACACTTCCCCGTTTACCAAGTGAAGAGTAAATACACGGTCGCATAGGTCCTGTGATCCGTCAGAGTTCCTAAACTATCCTCAATCCATACAACATCAAAAAATAACATCTCCTCAAAAAAGGCTTGTTATCCCCAACTCCAAACACATTCCACCAAAAAAAAGACGCCAACACCTCGCTAACCAAAGATTTTTCTGCTTCTCATCCAAGTAGAATCCCCACCTCATCCTTGGCCTGTGCCTCCCACGTCTTGAGCAGAATGTGTCCAACCCCGCGACGGTACGCGATATCCCCGATGCGCTCGATCCACAGGACATTGACAATGTCAATCATCTCGTCGCCGTCCATGTGCTCCTCGAAGCGCTCCTCGTCAAAGACGTGCGAGCCGCGGCGCTCTATGGCCGTCGAGATGGCGATAAACTCAAGGCGCTCCTCGCCGTCGTAGTTGGACGACTGGACGCCCAGCCACGCGTCGTGGGCCCGGAACTGGCCCGCCCATTTGTTGGTCTTGCTCCAGATGTTGCCCACCGCGATCGGCGGGTTGGTCCGCTCGCGGTGAGCAAGCGTGGACAGGAAGTCGACTTCGAAGAGGCCCGTCGTTGTCCGGAACGAAAGGAGCGGGCCGGGGTAGGCTTGCTCGCCGACGGGTGGCTCGTATTCGCCCGTCTCGGGAGGATCCTCAACCGGAACCGGGTATTTGAAGAGCGCCGACTCGTCGCTGTCGTGTTTGTAGTGGGAGCCGCTGCGAGACCAGCCGGGAGGGAGGTCCACGGTGGGACTCCGACGGCCCCGGAGGTCACGGTATTGCAGGCCGCTGTTCATGATGGGCACGGTGGCTGCTCGGTCCGTCAGACTCCAAGACACGGTCGGTCGGATCCGGAATGGGTGAGCCGACTTGTACCGCTTCGTCTCTTGGCCCCGTTTCCCGGTGCGCGCCTCCTCGACGTAGTCGGCTGCGGCTCTCCACAGAGTCAGGTCGACTGGAATGTTGTCAAACCACCAACCCATCCAGGACCACGAAGGCAGGAATGGCGGGCGCGAAAGAGCCCTGCGCCGGATTGAAGCGTGTGGACGCCAGAGCAGGGCAATATCCAAAAACATTATGGGCATCCCGTAGATGAAGCCGCCTGGAAACGAGCGGGAGAGGACGTGGGTAATACCAGAAAAGGCGGGCAAGGTATCGTCGACAAGCGTCAGCTTGCGCGCGCTGTAGTCCATGACGATCCGCGCATACTCGTCGAGGTCAGGCCAGGGCGGATGCTGATATGCAAAAGCGGCCTCGGGGACTGTGCCAGTGCACTCTTGACGGCCTCCTCTAATCTTCTTCATGACACTATTCGGACTTCCTGTCCATGTTTCGCAGTGACACTCCCAGGTCACCGTGTCCTCAAAGAAGAACACACAGCGCCGGGAGTAGAGGCGTTCAACAAGAGTCCATCCTCGAGTGTACCAAGGTGACGCTACCACCAAATCCTGGTGATCACGGCTACCAGTCCTGATACCCCGAACTGACCGCCTGGGGTTGAGGGAATTCAACCCGGAATTCACGTCGCCGGAAGCCGACACTATGGTAAGATAGGCGTTTGCAAAGACAAAGGCCATGTGCTTGACATTGTCATCAAACTCTTCCTTGTTATCCTGAACGATGCAGAGGCGGTCAATCCATATGTGCCGGATGCCAAGCTTCTTGGCCAGCCACATGGCGTCCAAGAACGTCTGCGGCATGTCCGTATTGGGCAAGGTATTCTGGAATGCCTCGACATTGGACTGCAGCAGCTGGGTGTACGCCTGCGGCGTGTTGCGCCGCGATCCCCAGACATAGCTGAGGGCCAGATACCGGTCCTTGGGGGTGGCCTTGACGAGGCGACGCTCGACAACGTCGATGAGCCAGGTGGGGTGCCATGTGGTGATGTCGGTGTCGGAGGAGACGGCGCAGTGGTGGTGGTGCTCGGCGTTGCAGGCGTCGAGCCACTCGCGGATGCGGGGGATGGGGCTTCCCTTGGCGACGGAGGAGGCGCGCCGTTGGACGGACGAGGCTATGGGCGGCAGAGGCGTGTCCTTGTCGCGGGCTGCTCTGAAGGAGCCGAGGAGACGGTCTGTAATGCTGTTGCGCTTGCTTGGTGGGTGATCTCTAGGTTCGCGGGGCACGCGATCTCTAGTGTGGTGCCTGTCTCTGTCTCTTTCGCGATCCCTATCTTTATCTCTTTCTCTGTCCCTCTCTCTATCGCGGTCTCTGTCTCGATCTCGGTCCCTGTGGCTGTCCCGGTCTCTATCTCTTTCGCGGTCGCGATCAAAGTCGCGGTCAAGGTCTCTGTCCAAATCTCTGTCCAGGTCCCGATCCAAGTCTCGGTCTCGGTCTCGTTCGCGATCGCGGTCCCTATCCCGGTCACGGTCTCGTTCTCGCTCGGGAGAATCCCCCTCGCGGGGGTCGCGCGACCGGCTGCCGTTGGGCATGGTCGATGTAGGCTAGAAGCCTATAGCAAGTGCGCAGAGGGCGGTATGGCGATGCGCATGCCAGATGGGCAATGGCAAGATGGCCTCCAAAGGGCGCAAATGGTCAAGAGGTAATCAAAGAGTCGTGCGGTCGCAAAGTCATGCTCAAGGCTCCAGAGCTGATCACCGTCATGTCGCAGTCGGTCAAAGCCCCTCAGCTTTCGCGGCAGGGTGCGCAGCGCTGAGACGTGATTGGCTTGTGGTAGGCTGACCCAAACAAAGGCCCCAGCCAACGTCATCCCGGCAACGGGAGCTACCGCGGTACTAAATTTGGCGCGTGGTGCGAATTCTACAGCTTCACCCACCTGTCGTTGATGATCACTCCTGTCGATCAACCATTTTAGAACCAGCCACTAATGGTTTGCAACAAGAAGGTAAAAGAGTTCGCGAGACAAAGTTAGTCTCGCTGATCATAGTTGATTCATTCATTGGCTTGATCTATATCGGTGTAGCGTAGACAGCAAGCAGCCGGGTATTGTTTAACTTGAAGAAGTCGATTTTAGATTCCCGCAAACATTGCTATTCAGGACCTACTTCAAAGTTGATTCTGTATAGCAATATCCATAAAATTAAAATCAGGGCGAGAGACAGGCGCTGTGATGAATTGACGATGTGGACTGACAACTACACAACAGGGAAGCTTTGTATGATCGAGTTGTTGAGTTGGCAATGTCTTCGGGTTCAGGAGCACGCATCAATGGATGCATTAATTTGTCTCGTCTACGTAACATCCTTCTTTAACCAGATTTAAAAGCGGCACAAGCCTCATGTTGTTGGCCCTCAAGTTGGTACACAAGACTCAGTAGCAGCTTAGAAGGTCGAGGTGTCACTTCAAGTCATACCCCGTGTTCCAGGCGCGAGATGTTTATGAAATCTCTCATTTTTCTCCCCTCCCTCCGTACTGATTTTTTAAGCCCCAACAGAGGAGCGCACGGGGAAATACAGCTTAGGAGCCGTGGCGTTTTAGGCTACGCCGTTGCATGATTCACTGCAGCAGACTGCATCAAACACCCAAGCAAGCAAGCCTCCGACACTCTTAGGCAGCTGCATCATCAAAATTTGAACACAGTCACCTGGACTGGGGTTTTGGTAACAGTAAGAGCCCAACTCGAACCTGATCAGGCTTCCCACACCCGGGTATTATCCTCCCAAGCCTCATCTGTCCAAACTCATCCCGCCGACATAGCCCACTATGGCCGACCTCACTACCCCCAAAGACCCAAACTGTCGATCAACTCAGGCGGCTCTGCCTAACTATTTCTGCTCCTGCTTCCCTACGTAGGACTAAAAATAACGAGGCTTAGCGATAGGCTTAGACCGTAGTAAGCCTAAACTTATGATAATTTATGAAGAAATTAGACTATAGTAGATAAGGCTCTGAATGCTCTTATGATAGTCTTTATAGAAACTTATCCTACTCTTACCTTGTCTTTTTTTCCTTAGTCTTTAATTCCTACTTTTTTCTTGGCATTCGATCTTAGCACGGCCTCAATTGAACTTGGGGGCGACATATTCCATAGGAAAACGGTGAATTCAAAGAGCCAAAGTACATGTGGTACGGAAAGCCGTATAGCCGACTGCATGCAACTACTCAACTGTTTGCAATCCCATACTAGCCTCTGCTTGCGCAAGAGCTCCGATGTCATGCCTATAATCCATGTCTCTGAACGTCACCCATCCTATCCCGTCGTAGGCTCGACGGCTGGCTTGATCCAGCGTATCGCCGATTCCGCAAACACTCATGACCCGTCCTCCTCGCGCCTGGAGGACCACTGGGTCATCTCCATCGCCTTGAATGAAAGTATGGCTATGAAATATGTAGGTATCTGAAAGTTTGTCAGTGTCCTGTCGCGTCGCGAGGCCTTTCGTGCATCTTTTATCCTCGGCTGAAGACCCCTGAACTGTAACTTGTCGCCTGGCACCGCCCGCATGATCAGGATAGTCCTTTGTGGTGGCCACTACCACAACCGCATAGCACTTGGGGAACGAGAGACACCCAGACACTAGAGATCCCGTCATGCAGTCTCTCAAAATGCTCGCGAGATCTTGATCGGGGCCCATCAGCATCATCAAGGCTTGAGTCTCGGGGTCTCCTAGTCGAACATCGTATTCAACCACCATTGGTCCCTTTTCGGTAACGATGATGTCGAGACACAAAAACCCTGCGAATGCAAGACCTAAGACATATTCTTATTGTTAGTACCTAGTCGCGTCTTGGAGCTCCTTGCTTGGCTTCCTTACCTTCTTGGCGCAATCCCTCCATGGTTCTCTCGACCAGATCATGCTTTATAGCCTCGAGCAACTCATCCGAACACCTCGACGTCGGGGATATGCATCCCATACCTCCGGTGACGAGCCCTTTGTCACCGTCATTGCGCCTCTTGAAGTCCACATAAGGAGGAAACGTCACTGTGTTCAAACCGTCCGTCAGAGCCAAGACACTGAACTCGGGACCATCCAGATATTGCTCGACCACTACATCAAAGCTGCCAGGGCGGTGAGTCAGGCCGGGTGAAAACGATTTTGTCAAAGCATCCTCGGCGTCCTGAATATTGTCGACAATAAAGACGTCTCTGCCGCCGGTTAGGCCTTGCCGTTTGATCACAAGCCGAAGGGCGCCTTGGGAGAATTCGTTTCTGGCGAAACAACAGGCATCGGCATGGTCTGTGAATGCCCTGTACTTGGCAGTGGGGATTCCATGACGGACCATGAAACTTTTTGAGAAGACCTTTGAACTTTCAAGAACTGCGGATCGGCTTCCCGGGCCAATGCATGGAATACCTGCTATTGAGGGAAACGTCAGGAAGGTGTGCAAGAGTGCTGATAGTTGGGGAAAATACCGGCCAAGAAACGATCAACGACGCCCGCAGCCAGATCAGACTCGTTGGTGAAGATTGCCATATTCACTCCCTGTTCTTTGGCCACCACGAGCATGCCATCCCACCCTGTAACATCGAAATTCTTGGTTTTCCGTGTTTGTTTGGTACCGGCGTTTCCAGGTAGGACAATAATTGACTCCACGAGCGAGGACTGGCTAAGTTTCCAGGCGAGAGCGTGCTCTCTACCACCCGAGCCAAGAAGAAGCACCTTGAGCATTTCAGTTGCCATTGTATCTAGTTACAGCGCCGGGAGTTCTGGGTGTCAGAGTATAAATAGATCGGGGTCTTTATCAAGACATCAAACCTAGGTCCAGCATCAATGGCAATCACGAAACTTGAAAATGAGTTACTTTGCAATGAATTGTGCATATTTTAGTATTCCAGTCAAGAGCGGGCAAAGGTTCGTCAGCTCTTGTGCTTGTGTATCAGCTGTTGAAACCTCTCGCTGCTTATGTTGCGTCCCGTCAAGATAATCCCTAGTACTGGACCATTGTTCTTGTGCTCTCTGACAAAACTTTCATTTTGTGCGAGAGCAAATCCAGCGGCAATTGCAACAGCAGCGCTTGGCTCGATCATGTCATCGAACGTTTGGGCATACCACGCCAAAGCTTCCAATATTCCCTCCTCCGTGACCGAAAAACACCCCTTGATAATCCCAGGCTGGCGCAGGATCTCCCAGTTTCTCACTCCCAGCCTCGTACGTTGCCCATCTGCGACTGTAAGAGTTGTCTGCGAGGTGTCATTGTGAAGCAGTGTTCCTGCTTCGAGGCTCTTGTGTAGGGCAGGGCCGCCATGGCGTGGTTCTGCACCCCATACCTCTGTAGGCCGGCCTTGAAACCAGGTTGCACAGCCCGCCAGCAGGCTTCCTCCTCCACAAGGTACAAGAACTGCGGCTAGGTCACCCATTCTGCGTTGCCTAACTTGTTGCTCAAGCTCGACAACCGCACTGGCCTGGCCCATCATAATGTCAATGTCGTCTGAAGGTGGGACAAGAACCATGCCGTCCTCCTCGCGGCATGCTATGGCTTTCTGTTGACAAGCATGTAGGTCGCGCTCCTTTGTCAACGTTACATTTCGCATAGGCGAGCCATTCTCGGAGCATAGCCCGGAAAGCTTCTCCTGGGAGACGTTGTGAGGCACAAAGATTCGGAGCGGGATTTGCAGACCGTGGATTTGTGACATTCGTTGAACCCCATAGAGAAGCGCGAGCCCATGGTTACCTGCCAGGTTAGCCGAGTTCCCCCAAGGCAATCACATTGATGACCACGGTCCAAACTTACCCGTACTGTATGTTACCAAACCCTGGCTTAGGTCGCTTCTGCTGAGTTGCAAAAGCTTGTTCATCCCTCCTCGATACTTGAACGAGCCTGTGGTCTGGAGGTTCTCGCATTTGAAGATTACTTTGATATCTCCAATGCCTGAGTTCTTCTCGAAAATGGTGGCCAACGGCTTCGAAACGAGTGCCGGCGTTTGCAGCACATGGCCTCGTAATCTGGCATATGCTGCCAATATTTCAGCCCTAGACGCAACTTTCATTGACGAGATAATATAGAGACTTGAGGGACTTCAGGTTAAGAACTCTACGGGAGAGGGCATCTGATGCTCATAATATAGGTAGTTGTTCCGAGTATTGTTGACTACAGTTACCAGTTGAGGAGTTATTGATCTCGCGGAAGGGATTTAGATGCGCAAGTGTAATACCACGCAAACAAATTTCCGAACCTTGAATGATTGATGTCACATTACATGGGTTCATAAAATGACCAGCTCATAGTTCTGTGACTCCAGTGCATGGATACATCGCCAGGTATGGTTGAGTGACATCGAAAGCACATGGGCATGTACAACCATTTCGGTGAGAATAGTCTTCGCAGAGCCAGAGCACCACGGATCAGTTCCAAAATATAGTAACTAGCGCACAGTTAGCTATTGGAGGGTTGCCCCATAGTGCAACTGGATGTGTCTCCTGGGACCCAACGTTGCAATTGAGCTACGACGCAATTGCACGACCTGACCAAGCACAGCGGTCCCGGCTTGTTTCCCGTCAACACGCCAGACTCTATATTACACTGCATCATTTGCCTATGCTCCTTCTCGGCATTCTTATGTCTAACAGTAAAGCCACTGCACTTGCATTTTGTCGCTTCATCACGTCAAAGAGGAAGCCCTGTTCCTTGCAGCTGAAAGACGACCAATCGAATCCCTCACTTTATCCTCTCGATACCCAGAAAACAGTTCTCCCATGTCTTCTCTCAAGAATAGTAAGCATCGAGTGCTCGTTATCGGTGGCGGGGGGAGAGAGCATGCTATTGCCTGGAAGCTGAGCCAATCTCGACTGGTCGAGAAGGTCTTTTGCGCACCAGGAAATGGAGGAACTGCGACCGAAGGCGCCAAGGTGGAAAACTGCCGACCGAGTATCGGCGTTCAAGAGTTCTCTGCGCTGTTGAGGTTTGCACAGCTCAACAACGTCAATTTCATTGTTCCCTGTCCAGATGAACCCCTTGTCGACGGCATCACTGATTACTTCGAAAGCAAGGGGTTCCAGGTCTTCGGACCCTCAAAGCAGGCCGCACGAATCGAAGGATCCAAGTGCTGGGCAAAGGATTTCATGACCAGGCACGGGATTCCAACAGCTTCTTACCGCAACTTCACATCCGCCGCCGAGGCGATCGCTCATATCAAGGGCCACCCCGAGTCACGCTGGGTGGTCAAGGCCTCGGGCTTGGCCGCTGGGAAGGGTGTCATATTGGCCAAAAACTCACACGAAGCAGTATCGGCGGTCGAGATCATCATGGTTCACCGCACGTTCGGCAGTGCTGGAAACGAAATTGTCATCGAGGAGTTCCTGGATGGCCGGGAAATCAGCATGACTCTATTGACAGACGGTAATACCTGGAAGTTGTTCCCGGCCGGACAAGATGCGCAGCGAATTCATGATGGCAATATCGGCCCAAACACTGGTGGAATGGGAGTCATTGCCTCCCCGGACTTTCTCACCGAGGAAGCAATGCAGCAGATTGAATCGACCATTTTGAAACCGACCATCAATGGTTTGCGACAAGAGGGTAAGCAATGTCTTGAGGGAAAAGGGCCTTTCAAGGCTCATTGATCATAGGTTATCCATTCATCGGTTTCATCTGCATCGGTGTAATGCAGACAGAAAGCGGCCCAAAACTTGTCGAGTATAATGCTCGATTCGGGGATCCTGAAGCGCAAACCCTACTTCCACTTATGGATGAGACTTCTGACCTAGCAGAACTCATGGTATCATGCACCAAAGCCCAGCTTCATCAAGTTCATCTAGGATTTCTACCCAAGGCTGCGGTGTCGGTTGTCATAGCTTCCCAGGGCTACCCGACATCGTACAACACTGGTCAATCCATCACGATTACCTCATTGCCTAAAGGTTGTAGACTACCTTCAAAAAGACACTTGCTGTTTTCATTCGCATGACCAAGTACTGACCGACAAATCTCTTAGGGGGAGCAGATGTTTTCTTGTTTCACGCCGGTACCCGGGTGGTGAATGGTGTCCTGGAATGCAATGGCGGCAGAGTGTTGGCTTCGGTATGCCTCGCCGACTCAATGGCAGTCGCTATTGCTGGGGCCTACAAAGGCGTGCAGCGGGTCACCTTTGATGGGAAGTATTGCAGGACTGACATTGGTCGCTCGTACATGGAAGGGGATCGACGAATTGTGCCGAAGCCGGACAGTCTCTCTTGAGAGCTCACCAGGCCCGTGGTATTAGAATCTACTCCAAATCTGGCTTCTTACCTATCGTAGTGTCCAGGAGCTTGCAGCGAGTGCGAGAGACAGGTGGTGTGATGTATAGACGAGGTGGATCGATAACCCCACACAGCAATAGTAAAGATTTAAGTGTCGTGTATTGGCTATCACGTTCGCGAGCAAAAATCATGGGCATAGTATTGTACTTTGTTCGATTAGCTACTGATGATATATCACCAATGCCAGCATTTCTAACTGAAAAAACCAAGTTAAGTGCAAAAAAGACGTACAGGATGCGAGGATTGAACTCGCGACCTCACCGGTTTACAGTCCCATGGTAACGGCTGTGAACGGTGCGTGATCTTTTAAGAGTTAGTAAGATGCGTTTGCATGACATACGAAGTACTCACAGCCACTACACCAATCCTGCTTGCGATATGTCGCGCATTCTGTTAGATTATGTAGTCCTGAATCTGGCAGCCTAGACCACCCCCGTCACTATGCAGCGTTCTGATTCCGCTCATCCCGTAAACTGGACCCAGTCTGCGGACTGCCTCGCGAATAATCCTTTTAATAATTATGTCTCAAGTTTAATTTTTCTATATTAGGAATAATCCCAATGCCGGCACTGCTCTAACCAGCATCATCGACGATGTAATAAACAGGAGAAGCAATGACTTCTGTGCTTATTTATATTTCCAGATGACAGTATATCAAGACTCCCAGGCTCGCCGACATCTAGAAGTGACTACACGGATTACCAGCTTTATATAGAATATATATATCGATCGCCAAGATCTTCTCCTTTTCTTGTGCAAACGACAGCCCCCCCAGACAAGATCACGCCAGACCAGCTATCGTGAAGCATCGTTTCAAAGTACACCAAACGTGCTTGCAGAGCCTCGTCCATCGTGAACTTTATCCTCTATAGGGTTGCTCATGTTGTCCATCTGGACAGCCTGCTTGTCATTTTGCCGACGATGCTGTGGCTGTGGATGAGGGGCCGGAAGCATGAGCCGAGATGAGAAAATGATCATTGAAGTGGGCATCCCCATGCCTAGAGAGCCCGTGCTATAGAATACAGACACGCGGATCAAAATATTTCTCCTCGTTGCCAGTGGTCTAGCCCAAAAGGATACGATCTCATCGGGAGGTGGTTCAAGCTCACCAAGATCACTAAGTCTAGGGCCCAGTGCGGTCCTCGCCAGCTGCAGCTTTGCCTTCGAATGATAGGCTTGTGGTGTAGCTCGTGAACGCTTTGGAATAGAAGCGTCGCTTGATCTCCTCAGTAGTGATGCAGGATCGAATGACTCCATGGTACTCGCTCAAAGTTATAGTTGGTTCCTGATGTCGAGATAACTCAGGTCCGCGGCGATTAGGTTTCTGGGGATACTGCATACTTGATATCTGGTTGAGGATATCGTGAAGGGTTACAACGTTGAGACCCAGCCGCTACGATTGCGATGGTTGGATAGAAACCTCCTCCGTGTAGTAGCATGCTACTCCGGAGCCTTAACTTAGTGCGGTATTTTTGGGCCGATATTGGAACGCAGGAAACGACTTCGAGAAGCTAACGGGTTGGGCACGCTAAACAATTGTGCCTGGAGCGGTTAGCACCCCATAACAATGAGAGCAACCCCAATGGTTCCACGGAGCAAAAGAGAAAAAAAAAAAAGCGTACAGGATGCGAGGATTGAACTCGCGACCTCACCGGAGTTTACAGAACCGTGTTTTTGGGACTGTGAACGGTGCGTGATCTTCGAAGAATTAGTATAGTGTCGCACAGGATAAGACACAAGTTGACTTACAGCCACTACACCAATCCTGCTTGCTATTGGATAGTGAGCGACCATAATAAGTATTTGAGCCCCTCGTGCCGATATAGCTTCGCAGTTATGTCTGCTCCTTCTAGGATTCTTGCCAATTGTGTTATAAGTTACGTTGCCTTGACCTTTAGCCACAGCATACTATGTATGCTATTAAGTGCTGACTATTCCTACGAGTGCCTGAACTGACTTGCACAGAGCCAACCTAGCAAGGATCGCATGTACTCCCACACAGCACGAGAATTGCGCTTCCCAGCTAAGTGAAGAAGGAAGCCTGAGAGAGGCAGGATCTGTGCTGGGAGACAGAATAGCAAGGAACACTTAAAAGGTCATCAGTAAGCTCATTGCGGTGCAATAAATTAACTATCGAATGTTTCCTCTTCGAACCCTTCTAGCCTCCAGCAGCGGTAGTCATTTATGCGTGGTTCGTGATAGGAGGGGCTATTGCTTTATGTTAGGCCGTTGTCATCTACCTAGCTGCTCGCTAGCCCGTGGAGTCAACAAAATGCAGACTCCTGGGGTTTGGCAAGATTGACGAGGAATCAAGCCTAAGGTTACTCTGAGACTCACCTAAGGCTTAGAATATGTTCTCTAATATTCCATATAGTTTAAGGCCCATCAACGACCTAAAAGTAACCTTGAGCATCAAGGCGACAAACACCTAAAAGCACAAAGTAGGGTTAGTGATAGTTTTCTCATGTTTGCAGAAATACAGAAACTGGTGCTTACCTAGCTGCAATGTCCTTCCTGAAAAACATGCCCTCAAAATGGATGCTTTGTACACCCTTGTAGGCGAGTTCCACTGCCTCCTTCAGAGAAGTGCCCGAAGCGGCAACGGAAAACACTCGCCCTCCTCCGGTTCTCAGGCACCCTTCCTCGTCTCGGTAGGTACCGGCATGGAATACTTGGGCATCCCCGAGGCAGGGACGCAGAGCTATACGCTCCCCTGTTGTATACTTTCCTGGGTATCCTTGAGATGCCACCACCACGTTGCATGCGTATCCTGGCTGGATACCTATCTTGGCCTGATCGAGCCGCCCTGATGTGCAAGCGAGAAAGATCCGTGACAGGTCTGTATCCGAGGAGAGTAGCATCATAGCACTTTGTGTCTCTGGGTCGCCAAAGCGCACATTGTACTCAATAACTTTGGGTCCCTGACGTGTGATCATGATGCCTGTGAATAGGAGGCCGATAAATGGACGCCCTTAGATCCGGTCAGTTTCTTTATCTTGCGTATTGTTCGATAGAGCATTACGCACCTTCTTTCTTGAGTCCGTCGAATGTGGGCCGCAGGATCGTCGCATCGATTTCGTCGAGGGTCTCCTGAGTTACGAAAGGGACGGGCGAATAGACGCCCATACCTCCAGTGTTGGGGCCCTCGTTACCCTCGAAAATGCGCTTGTGGTCTTGACCGGGTGGCAGAGACCGAAAAGTCTTGCCGTCACTGAAGGTGAGGATACTGATCTCATCGCCTTCCATGAACTCTTCGATTACAACAGAGGTGCCTGCCGCCGCAAACTTTCCGTCGCTTCTCATGATGCTTGCGAGTTCGCCCATTGCCTCCTCCTTTGTGGTGGGCAGAACCACGCCTTTGCCTGCAGCGAGGCCGTCGGCTTTGATGACGACCCGATGGTCTGCCTGCTGAACATAGGCCTTTGCGCTTTCGACCTCATTGAAGCTCTGATACGCGGCAGTAGCGATGTTATGCCTTTTCATAAAATCCTTTGCAAATGATTTAGATCCCTCGAGTTCGGCTGCTTCCTTGGTTGGGGCGAAACATGGGATCCCTGCTTCTCTGAAGAATCTCTCGATCCCATCGACGACAGCATCATCAGGTCCGATGACAGCGAGACCAATTCCGATATCTACCGCGATTTCAGCCAGTCGACGATAGTTTGTTGGTTCGATCTGCTCAGCCTCAAGGTTGGATATTTTGCTGTTACCGAGCTCCGTGCCTCCATTTCCAGGGAAGACGAGCACCTTCTTGACCGAAGGTGCTTGACTCAGCTTCCAGGCAAGGGCATGTTCTCGAGCGCCTTTACCGACAAGGAGGACGATCAGGTCTTTGGGGGAAGTCAAGTCAGCCATAGTGGGCCAAGTCGATACGACGAGTTTGGAAATGTGGACGATCCTCAGGAGAGAGCTGGGCGTGTAAGCCTGATCAGCTTAAATTTGGGCTTTTGATGTTGCAAAAGACCTCAATCCAGGTAGGCAACTGTGTTCATATTTCGATTTTGCAGCTGCCCAAGCGTGCCGGAGGCTTGGTTGGGTGTTTGATGCGTGTGCTGCTGCAGTGCATCATGCAACCTCCCGGTCACCACCTAAAAAAGGCCCCGGCACCCGAGCCCTATCTCTGCGCGTGCTCAAACTTGAGTGAGGAGAGAGAGAGAAAAGTTGGGCGGTGCATAAACATCTCGCGCCTAAAATACAGGCGGTGAATTAGAGTGACAATTGACGACAGACCTGTATGGAAAGATAGACGATGAACTACTACCTACCTTCCTGGGCTGCAATGGCTGTCGTGCCTAAGGCATCCACGCCATACAGTAAGCCAGGTCTATAATGATCGCGGCGGGTGTAAGTAGGTACAAAAGCAAACATCAACTAGATATTCAGCTGTTAGAATATAAGTATCTGACTCGGTCACACAAGGATTATAGTTTGAGCTGAGTTTGAACCGAGTTTAAAGAAGCAGCAAGAATGTTTTCCATCCAAGAGTGATAATGCCAGCACTACCCCACCTTGCGTCAAAGGCGAACTTTTCCGCTGAGAAGCTTGTCGCTCGTTCATTCTTCAAGGTGTAGATGGTATCTCACCATTCAATATGACGCGCTTTCGACCCTGCATTGACCTTCACGCTGGTCAGGTCAAGCAGATTGTCGGCGGAACCCTTGACAGCTCGTCTTCGGCGTTGCAAACCAATTACGTCTCCCAACACCCTCCGGCTCACTTCGCCCAACTGTATCGGGACAATGGGCTCGCCGGAGCACATGTTATTATGCTAGGCCCGGGCAACGAGGGTCCAGCAAAGGAAGCACTTCGAGCTTGGCCAGGCGGCCTCCAGGTTGGAGGCGGCATCAATGACAAGAATGCAAAGGAGTGGATGGATGCGGGCGCGGAGAAGGTATGGCATTCAAGGGATTACATGGGGAGAATTTTCTAACAATGCATACGGCAGGTCATCATCACTTCGTATCTCTTTCCGGAGGGCCGGTTTAGTCAAGCGAGGCTCGACGCAGTTCTGGAAGCTCTAGGCGGGGACAAGAACAAACTGGTCATTGACCTGAGCTGTCGACGTCGTGGCGAGGACTCTTGGTTCGTCGCCATGAACAAATGGCAAACAATCACCGATATGGAGGTCAATCAAGGTATGGGACAAATGCTCATGTGAAGCTTGTTGGCTCATCAGTCATAGAATCCATCAAGGCGTTGGAACCCTTCTGCTCCGAGTTCCTGATTCACGCCGCAGACAATGAAGGCTTGCAAAAGGGCATTGACGAAAGGCTTGTAGAGCGACTTGCTCAGTGGTGCTCTATTCCGGTTACCTATGCCGGTGGCGGTAGGCATCTCGAGGACTTGGAGAGCGTCAAGAGACTCAGCAATGGCAAGGTGGATCTCACGATTGGAAGCGCACTCGACTGCTTTGGTGGGTCAGGCGTCAAGTTTGACGATTGCGTCGAGTGGAACAAGAAACAAGACAATTAAAAGAAAACAGCACACGATTTATAGATGGACTTGGCGAGTGTCACCCAAAAAGCCTCCACAACAACGGTGTCGTAAGATCTGCAACTTTGCGGCCAAGAATGCGACCAGCAACCCACCATGGGTGCATGGCACTGCATAAGACAGGACAACGAATGCTCCCAGGAGCTAATGCAGGATAATCTCAGCATCCAATCTTAATGAGCTTACAAGTTCATGCAGCGTGATTGTCAAACACCATCGGTCTCTGAGCCATACCGACTATTTAGTTCGACCGGTTCAGCTGAAAGATCAAACAATACTCTTGCCTTCAACGGAAGGGCCGAGTCTTGCAATCCAGTATGAAAGCGAAACAAACATGGCGTGGTGAGAAGCGAGGTGTGACACTGTGGACATGGTCTTTGATGGACCACACCAATGCCGGCTTGGAAGGCTCTAGTGCCGAGATGGCCTCAACTGGCGCTCGGGAAGATCGAGATGCGAGACATGGCAGAGGCATCGCTAAAGACTAGCGGAGTCGTGATGGGTGGGGGATCTCTCGAGTCTGCCCAAGTTTCGCCCGGCTGGGGAAGAGGTGAGCACGGGATCAACACCCAGCTTGGCTTGGAACAACATCAGGCTTTGCTTTGGGCTGCCGAAGCTTTTCTCCATCTCCATGGGTAACTCGAAACCGGAGAGGCGAAACGTCATGATGAGGGAGCTTAACTGGGCCATAATAACAAGCGTTGTAAACAGTGCGTCCCAGGGCTGGATCCAGGATCATGCCAGAATACGCAGCCAATTACTTGCCCAGCGCGGCGGCTGGCTGCGTTGCTGCCATGGCGACTACAGCCTGTGTAGCGCGCAAGCCCAGTGCGGCTGCAACGCTGTGAGGGGTGCTGGGCTGGCTCTCCTTGTAGTGGAGGGCAGCTCTTTGCAGCGCTTGGAGGGGAGCCGCTATAGCAGGGGCGGGGTAGGACTTTAGCACCCCGGCGCATTGTCACAGAAAGATTAGCGCCTCCAACGTCCGACTCTGGCTTTCCTCTGCCCTATGTTTCCCGGGCAACGCCTTCCGAGCTAGGGCCGTGTTTGTTTTCCCCTCGTCCAATGAGAGCATCCCCTCCCCGTGCTCGTCAGTCATTCCCTTAAACACATCAACTCGCCATAGGCACTTCTCCCACCTGCGCATTTCTTTGACAGCAACATCGCTGGTACTGTGTCGAGTCGTCGAGCCTTTGAGAGAGCCGTCGTCTGCTGGCCTATCCTCCATCCAGGCGTGTGTTTCTTTCTTCATCACCAGCAGACTTGTTGTCGCATTTGATACTTGCATTCGTTCACGCCGTCAGGTTCACGCCGAGTCACAACATTCCTCTGCATTTCCTTGTGTATATTCATTCCGCATACCAATGCGTTGATTGTCAGCAACCCAGGCCTACAACAAGATCCTCAGTCACTGGTGTAGCATGGCTACTGAACCGGTATGTTGTCCCGCGCCACTCGCCCTTGTCCTCGGGGAACTGTCTCTGACCTCGACTCGCACAGGTGCATCCCTTGCGCATTAACAAGAGCACTCCAACCAAGTCTCCCTCCAAGATGGCGAGCGGGATCCCTCGCCCGCTGTCGGAGCTGTCGCCGACCGAGATGAGGCGAAACTCGCCCAGCTGGCACAAGCCGTCGAATGGTTCTCCCAAGGTACGTTGGGCAGGTTACAATCCTTCATACGGTTTTGTATTGACCCACGATAGAAGTCAGCGGGAAACCCCGATTCTTCGCCATTCCAGTCCTCACCGCTAGAGTCTGTGTCCTCTCCACGATTGTTTTGGCAGAACCGCAACTCGGAAAACTTCTACGGGGGATCGCCATCCCCAAACCGCCGCTCTTCGATCGAGCGTCTGCAGAAGGCTTCTCGTGTCAGGAACAGCAACATCCTGGCCCTCGAGCAGAAGCAGGAATATGATCCTACTCGGATTCCTCAGATCGAAAGACCCCTCGCTAAGGTACAAGGGAACGCTTTTGGATCGACTGGTTCATTCCGCTCTTCAAACAACGAGCGCCCAATCTTCGGTCATCACCGAAGCGAAAGCAAGACGAGCGTCCCTGCTATGAGCCCAACCAAAACTTCCAATCATCAAACAGTCGGGTCCCCGAATCGCCCTCTGACCCCCAGCCGAGACCAAGCATCGCCCACCAAGTCATCCCTCTCCAGTTCAAAGTTCAAGAGCAGCTTTGACATGGAGACGGGTACTTGGTCGATTGAGTCGCCTGGCGATGAACATGACCTACCTCCAGGACGGGCACTGCATCGTCACGCGAAGAGTGTTACCTTTGACGCTGCACCTCCGCAGATCAACGAATATGAAATGGCGACTCCTGATCTTTCCTCCATTGGCACCAACTCTCGAGAAGGAAGCTACGAGTCTATGGAAGACGATGATGATGACGATGACGTGCTCTACGATCCCGGCCACGTTGACCTTGAGGGTGACAGCTTCGACGCATCTCTGGAGGACACGGATAAGACTCCCGTTGTCGGCCCGGATGATTGGAGAGGAGATAGCCCCTTTGTACACCGCGATGGACCGCGCCATTTTGAGGGTAGTCCCATGCCTGAAAACGCGCCATCTGCTGCACCAGCTGGCCGTCCGTCTCACAGCCGCACTGATTCTTCTACCTCCAATGGCGAGCATCGGCCACTGCCACCACTTCCTGGATTTATTAGCCACTCGCGAAACAACTCTGCGCCCTCCTCTCCGGCCTCTCCAGGGCTCTCAGCCACGGCAGAGAGGATGCTCGGTTCGCACAGAAACTTGCCATCTCCTCCTCCCGCCTCAAGCACCAGCAAGTCAGACATCCACAACATTGGCAATACCAGAATGTCACTCGAGGAGCGACTTCGACTTATGATGTTGACTGACGACAATGATGGGAAGAGCGCTGCGGAGCAGCAGCGTGAACGACGCCTTCGTAGAGCTGTGGGCCGTGAGCGACTGAGCAGCCCGACGTCTGAGCCTGAATCAACCACAAGTATGAACGAGGCTCTCGAGGAAGATGATGCCATTGGTGACATCTCTGCTTTGGAGGACTACCAGCTTCCTCCTCGCATCTCCCGCGATTCCATCATGCGCAAGGTCAATGACAAGAAGACTGTGGACCAGGAAAAGGACTACATCTTCTCTTCTCCTCCTGGTTCTCGCAGCCCCAGCAGGAGCCCTGAACGCCAGATGCCGCTGGATCCTGATGTTCCTATCCCCTCCACTGAGGACGCCATGGACGATGTCTCAGAGGAGGAAGAGGGCAGTGTCATTATCACACGGATGCCTGAGAGCGAAATTGATTTCTATGAGGACTCAGAACTCGATTTTGAGGACGAGGAGGAGGAAAAGCTCCAGCTGCCAGTAGACACTGACAGTGAGAGTCACTACTCGGAGCAAGAGCCTTTGCAACCGGAGGAGCCGGAGGTCAAGCCTCTGGAGGTTCGAGAGGAGGTCACAACCCCTCGTGCCACAACCCCCACACAGAAGCGAAGCTTGGATGAGTCGCTCCCAGACTTTGCGCCGAAGGACAAAGAAGCTTCATTCTCGCGGGACTTTGAATCCTACATGCTTCCGGAGCCTGAGGAGCCCAAGGAACCAGAGGAACCTGTTAAAGAGGACAAGGAACCCGAGCCGGAGGCTCCCAAGATGGCCGACGCCCATGCTTTCCTTCAACGACCCTTTACACCTGACCAACCGCTGTCCAAGCCAGAATATGATGGCACCGGGTGGGGTGACCCTGAAGACGAGTATTGTGACAGTCCGGGTACTCCAGACTCGGTCATCCACCACCCCGTCCCTGCTGATGATGTCGAGGAGCCTGTGCCTGAGGTGATAACCCCGCCTGCTATTCCTGAGCGATCTGCCACCATCAAGGCAACAGGTTCGAAACTCAAGACTCGGCTGTCAAACACGCCTTCCGACATTGCCTCCATGCGTGAGGCTCGCCGGCAAGTGAGCATGGAGGTGCCCGAGGTGCCACCGATCCCCGATAAACACTCAAAGCGGCTATCCAGAGATATGAACAATGGTCTTTTGACCACCGGCGACGAATTCCTTGATCGACACCCCAGTTTCAAGAACCGCAGCTTGACTTTGGATCTTGACCTGGGTCTAAGCCTGGACCAAGACTTTGAGAGAGTCATTGAGGCGCAAAAGGTGGCTTTTGACCGTTCCTTTCTTCAACAATCCCTTGTCGACAACGACAGCCCCAGCAGACAAGCGTCTGCAACACTCCACCAACAACAACAAGTTAAAGATCTTAATGCTAACATAACATCTCGTCGTCAGCGCGGCTATCTTATGCGACAAAACACGAAGCTTGTCACTGCCAGTGACAAGGATACCGACGAGCCTCGAGGTGCCAAGTCGGCTGGAAACTCACCCGTGAAGCAGGACCGTCCCATGTCGTGCATTGTTGAACCCTGGAACAGTAAGCCGCGCCCCAGGAGTGTGCGGAAGCGTGTAGGTGGAAGCATTGGACCCGTCCCGCCCCTGCCCGGTCAAGAAAGCAACGCAACGGCAGTGAACCAGGCGCCGCCTGAGGAGGACTTGGGTCTTGAGATGGCTACGCCAGACAGCGGAGAGAGGGGCCGTCTCTTTGTCAAGGTCATGGGCGTCAAGGACCTAGATCTTCCCCTTCCAAAGAGTGAGTCGCAAAGCTTAAGGATAGAAATTCACATGTCTAACAGCAGCAGATGAACGTAGTTGGTTTAGTCTCACTCTGGACAACGGTGTCCACTGTGTAACAACAGCATGGCTTGAGCTGGCGCGCAATGCACCCATCGGCCAAGAGTTTGAGCTCGTGGTGCCCAACGACCTTGAGTTCCAGCTCACTCTCAACGTCAAACTCGAGAAGCCCATTGAACGTGCCAAGCCGCCTCCCCCAGCAGCCAAGGTTCACAAGCACAAGACGTCAACCTTCAGCAGAGTGTTTGCGTCGCCGAAGAAGCGCAAGGAGCTTGAGCTCCGCCAGCGAGAAGAAGAGGAGCGAGCAGCGCAAATGCAAAGGGACGCTCAAGCCAGACAGCGCAACACTCCTCCTTCTGCCTACGAGCTTCTGGCTCCTCTGGCTGCGGAGGACGGTAGCTTCGCCCGGGCCTATGTCTGTCTTCGAGAGCACGAGAACCGATGCTTCGGTCGACCTTACATGGCCGAGGTTGCCTGCTTCAACGAGTGGGCTACAGAGGAAGCTGGCTTTGCTTCCAGCGTCAAGAGCAAGCGTGGTAACACGGCTGTTGTGCGACGCGCTCCCTACAAGATTGGCAAGCTTGAGCTCCAGCTTCTCTTCGTCCCTCGCCCCAAGAATGCGACGGATGATGATATGCCCAAGAGCATGAACTCGTGCATTCGAGAGCTGAAGGCGGCAGAGGAGAGGATGTCCCGAAACTGGGAGGGTCATCTAAGCCAGCAAGGCGGCGATTGCCCTGTAAGTCAACTATCTAAATCACTGACGTTCACGCAAGGCTAACAAGTAATCTAGTACTGGCGCCGCCGATATTTCAAACTGATTGGCACCAAGCTTACGGCCTTCCACGAGGCAACCCGCCAGCCTCGAGCAACCATCAACCTAGCGAATGCCAAGCGGTTGATTGATGACCGCCGGGCCTTGACAGAGAAAGAGACGACCGGCAGGGGTGGCCGCCGTCGTCGCTCGGCCTTTGCGGAAGATGAAGAAGGCTACATGTTTGTCGAAGAGGGATTCCGCATCCGCTTCAACAATGGTGAGCTCATCGACTTTTACGCAGACACAGCCGAGGACAAGGAAGGCTGGATGAAGGTACTCTCCGACGTTGTCGGCCGCGACAGCTCGGAAGATGACACTTCCGGGCCACGAGCAAGATCCAGGTGGTGTCAGCTGGTTCTTCGACGAGAAGAGCAGCTCCGCCGCCGAGCATCGGGTCGCCGAGTGAACTCACGACCTAAGAGTATGTTCCTCTAAGACAAGATGCATCTTGCTAGAGCAGTTATGACAGGGACGATCATGAGACAAGGTGCTGGGCGCCATATGACAACAAACCTGAGCCAGGAGTTCAGGACCAGCGGGACGTCCCATGACAGACCTCTCTGCTCTTCGTTTCTTCTGGATGGGTTTATATGGTTGGGAGACTGCCACATTGATGTTGATAATATGATGAGCCACAGTTCGGAGTCAGGCGAGCTGTTGTGTCTTTGGATGACGAAGATGGAAGCATGGAGCCGTTTATGCACTTACAAGGCGTCGGCAGGGATAGGGTCTGTTTCTTTCAAGTTGTGTTTTGGGTGACACCCGGCGATGCGCGTCTAGGAATTTCTGCTTGTAACATGAGGGTTATAATGAATGTCTAAAAAACGTGTTCAAGAAGACGCATCAAGCTGTCTGCTTGCAATGAATGCTGGTGAGGTGCTGGTGAAGGTGGCCACGTGATCACCCTGGAACGACACGTAGCATCCATGTTCTTTATGCAAGCAATGTCCAGTGGCACGATCCACTTCAGCAGGCTCCGTTAGTGGGGAGCTTGGTGAGGCGCAGCGCGTTTCCAGTGGCTGAACACGACAGCTACAGTACCTCATCCCATGTACAGCCAGTTACCTTAGGAACCTACCTACAACAAACGGCATACTTTGCCCAAGTTGACGACCTCGTTTCCCCTGAAACAACGTTTGCGCTTGCGCTTCTGTAGACGCGTTTCTTCTTTTTCCCAACTCATATTTCCCCTCGCCTCCCTATATCCACCGCCATCATGGCCGGCCGTTTTGTGCGGGCATCCAAGTACCGTAGGTGCTTGCGCAAACTGACCTGCGCCCGACATGCCATGCTGACGCCGCTCTCCAGGACACGTCTTCGGCAAGCCCACGAGAAAGGAGTTCTGCTACGATAACCTGCACATCAGTCGCAATGCGTGGGACACAAACTTGGTCAAGGTGCGTTGCGGCGCGTGGTTGTAAACAGTCCACGGTCCGAGAGAGCCTGGCGCGCTGATTCAGGGGGGTGGTTGGGATAACAGGTCAACCCCGAATATCTGTCGGTCAATTGGGATGCTTCCGGCGGCGGCGCATTCGCCGTCGTCCCCTTGAACGAGCGAGGCAAGCTTCCCGACCAGATCCC
Source organism: Fusarium setosum (assembly GCA_013623625.1). Classification (NCBI taxonomy): domain Eukaryota; kingdom Fungi; phylum Ascomycota; class Sordariomycetes; order Hypocreales; family Nectriaceae; genus Fusarium; species Fusarium setosum. Next base: position 76,447 of record JABFFE010000014.1, on the reverse strand, counting down.
GCTCTTTCGCGGGCACACCGCTGCCGTGCTCGATACGGACTGGTATGCATCCCCGTCTCGACCCCTGAGCTCCCGGTGCTGACACGGATTCGAGGAACCCCTTCCACGACAACATCATTGCCTCTGCCTCTGAAGATGGAAAAGTCTTTATCTGGGAGGTTCCTCAGGGTTTCACCCTTCACACCGACGCCGAGGAGATCACTGATGTTGCGCCCGTGAGCAAGCTGGCCGGCCACTCGAGGTGCGTCGCTTCATACTCCCCGTCCGCCAAGAAAAGCCATGAATGCTAATACCCCCAATCAGAAAAGTTGGACAGGTCCTCTTCAACCCCTCGGCCGAGAACATCCTAGCCTCCGCATCGGGCGACTTCACCGTCAAGATCTGGGACGTCGGCACCGGCCAGTCCCCCCTGGTCCTCAGGCACAACGACATCGTCCAGAGTCTGTCATGGAACGCCAGCGGCAGCATGCTCGTCACCACCTCGCGCGATAAGAAGATTCGGGTGTGGGATGTCCGACAGGAGAAGCCCGTCCATGAGGCCCCCGGCCACGGCGGCGCCAAGAACAGCCGCGCCGTCTGGATGGGAGAGCACAACCGCTTCGCGACGACCGGTTTCTCGAGGATGAGCGAGCGACAAATAGCCCTGTGGGAGCCGGGCAGGTCGGAGCCCATTGGAGGGTTCACCATGCTGGACTCCATCTCTGGTGTCTGCATGCCTTTCTGGGGTATGTGATTCTCGTAAGCCTTTTTTTGGTTGCGCAAGGTCTAATACGTAGCAGATGATGGTTCGAACTGCCTGTACCTTGCTGGCAAGGGGTAAGTTGTTGCTGCTATCCGCGCTCTGAGAACCGTTCTAATCCGGCGCAGTGACGGCAACATTCGATACTTTGAGTACGAGAACGACAAGTTTGAGTTCCTCAGCGAGTACAAGTCTGCGGACCCTCAGCGAGGCATCGCCTTTATGCCCCGACGAGGCATCAACGTGAGAATCCTCGTTCGCAGCTCTGGCGCGAAGCTACTTACACGCAAATAGGTCCACGACAACGAGGTCATGAGGGCCTACAAGACCGTCAACGATGCCTACGTCGAGCCCATTTCCTTCACCGTGCCCCGACGCGCCGAGACCTTCCAGGCCGACATTTTCCCTCCCGCTATCGGCACCAAGCCTGCCGCGAGTGCCCAGGAGTGGCTTGGCGGCAAGACTGGCATCCCCAACAAGATCGACCTCGAGAGCATCTATGAGGGTGCCGCGCCCAAGGAGATTGCCTCCGACTACAAGGCCCCTGCGGCTCCCGCCCCTGTCGCTGAGAAGCCTGCGCCCAAGAAGGAGGAGCCCAAGGAAGAGCCCAAGCCCGCCCCGGCGGTGCGATCTCCTCCCCCGACTATGAACGAGCAGAAGGGTTCTATCGCAGCCATGGCCTCCAGGTACCAGGACAACGGGGAGGAGGAGGAAGAGGAAGAGGACGAGACTTCCAGCTTCGAGGAGGTGTCGCGACCTGCTCAACGCCAGGCTGTCCCCGTGGCCAAGTTTGTTCCCCCATCCCAAGCCCAGACTACATCCGCTGCTCCTGCTGCAAAACCATCCTCCCCGATCAAGTCCCCCTCCGCCCCCGTCACCTCGACTTCCGCCTCCAAGGCCGCCTCATCCTCTACGCCCAGCGGCGGCGAGCCCACGGTCGGCGAGCTCCACTCGTCGCTCGTCGGGGTCCAGGGCAAGATCGACGAGCTCAGCCAGCTTGTCGAGAACGTGACCAAGCTCATGGACACCCAGAACCAGAACATGGACCTGTTCCGCACCCAGGTCGAGTCGCTCATGCGCGTCATCACCTCGAGCTCGCAGAGCCAGAACGAGCGCATCCGACAGCTCGAGCTCGAGCTGGAGGAGGCGAGGTCCTAGGCGGATACTCGTCCGGCGAGGAGGATGTGAGCTGCCGAGCAGCGACCGGGTTCCTGCGCGTTGTTGGGAACTCTCTTCATGTGTTGTGTTGGAGTGGATGATTGTAGCGAATATGTGTATATAGGGTGTCCAAAAGGTTGCGTTTCGATGCCCCCCCGTTTGATCATTCCAAATATTGTAGATTGCTCTTCTTCACCTATAGTTCCATCTCATGATCATATCCGTCCCAGTGAAGTCAATCTCCTCTCGAGATTTTGCCTGGTAAAGTGTAACCTGTAGGATCTACGGTGGTGTTACAAGAGAACGTGCATGTTGTAGGATAAGCTACATGTCGTTGCCTCACATCATGGCCCAGTTTCTCTAGCCTTTATGTTTAATTTCGCCTCGCTTCGCTTGGTCTCGGAACTGGTGACTTTGAAACTATCGATGTTTGTGGTTCCTCAGTGTGGTCTAGGTCGGATCGATGTTTTGTCGGCTCCTTTGCGACGGTTTTGTACATAAACGACCCAACAGTACGTTTAGGTTTGCTTGGAGTCTCGTTTCTCTGGCAGCATTAAACATCCGACGGTCACTGCTCTACGTTCCTTTTGCACGGAGGTTGATCATTGGTGTTGAACCTGGTTGTATTAACAAGCTGGTGTTTCCTATGATAGAGACTCCTTCCAAGCTTATTGTCTGCGGGTGCTTATAGTCTCGGCAGCACCAAACAGGGCGAGCTGGCTAAGTTTCCAAGTAGCACCTAGCGACAATGTCCCAGACAGAAATTCAAGATGGCTGGGTTATCATGATCGATTCTGCCTTCACATCTCCTTCTGAACCAAGTTGCCAAAGTTGCTTGCTCTACCCTACACCGCAACCCGCCAATACCTCTTCACGACCACAACTCGGCCTTTCCGATGTATTCGTATTCCTCCTACGGCCTAGGCAATACCCGTCATTGCACGTTCCATCCGTTGTAACAGTTACCGCGTTCTGGGACACAGGCACACACTTTACTCCACCACGACGATAAACCTTCAAGTCAATAAGCTGCCATTCGACGGCCGACAAAACACTACTGCAGGAACCTTTGCCAGTAAACGTAACCTCGTGAACAGAGTTATTACCGAGATGCCAAGCTTCCTGTTACACCACATCTACGCGCCGTCATCCAAGGTCGGTCTGTCTGCCCCCCCGCCGTCACAATTAAAACTTTCCACTCGGAGAATTCTCTCGATGTGGGCAAGCCCTATGAAACATAGCCGTCTACCGTCTGTCTTCCATGTAAGCGCACACTGTGGTCACAGATCGTCCTCGAGCTGAATCACAAATATCCACTTGCAACAAGAAAACGTCTTGCCAGTCCCGTCTGCGAGGGCCCTCTTACCCACCCTGCCCCCCTTGACAGACTCCCAAGTGGCGACCCCGTCCAGCGAGGCGATGTGTGACGGACCTGTCGCCGGGCAGATAGCCAGTCGGGGGGAGCAGGGTTGTGGGTTTGCCGCTGGCGAGTCTATGCCATCGTGCCAGGGTTGCTTGTTTGAGGAAGCTGTGGTAGTTGAGTCGTTTCATAATAAGAGGGTCTTCATGGGGTGTGCGGTCCAGGCTCGGATCCGTCCTTGGATCGCGAAGGGTCTTCTGGGACCGTCGACAATGCAATCGCAGCGGGGTCGTCAAGCTAGATCACGATAGAGTGGCGCTGAAAAACGAGATGGTCAAGGTGTGCTGGGAAAGTTCCCTCCCTGGCCGCATGTCACGATGCCATCATGTCCACTCTCCGGCCACTCGGCGCCCAGAGCCATCACCTCGCCTAAAAACCGGCATCTAGACCCATGGCACGGCTGGATCTAGGCACAGAGATGGGCGATGATCAAACAAAAGAGTAGTAGCATCGTGTTTGAGATGTCCCGTTCGCTTCAACGAGGTTGCATCGTGAGATCCAAAAATTCCATATTGGGGGATCCAGGTTCCTGAAAGCGGCGTCCGGAACGGGATGTGCCAAGCCGGCCGAAACTATTCAGACCTTGCTGGCCTCACTGGTTCAACGTCAAGGGAGCATCTGCAGCTCAAGTCACTTGCCACTACTGTCGGTAGGCTAGCATAGACATCAAGACGGGACCCTCACAGTCCACAATCTGGGCTCACTTGGCCGCTCAAAGCACGAGTCAAGGGACTAATGGACGGCACCGTGCATGGCTGCGCCATCGACCCGTCGTATCTGCAAGGTCGAACGGAACGTCAACCGGATAGTAACCCCTGATACCCCAGAAACAAGCCTGGAGGCGAGAAGTGTGATGACCGGTTGAGTAAAGTGCTTGCTTCAAGATCTTCTGGAAGAACCTGTGGCTGGGACTTGGTCGTTTCACGTCCTCCGAGCAGGGAGCAGGGGGTAACCTCGCGGTTTCGGCTTCTGCATGACATGAATGTGACGCTCTTATCCCAACGATGCTGACCGTGTAATTGCCTGGCTGGCCGGTTATAACCGACAACTCCAGGAGGGCCAAGGGCCAGGAATCAGGAGAAGCTGACAGTTGATGTTGATGGTCCGAGGGGTTCCGATTGAGGTGACTGCTCTGACCAAAAGCCGAGCCAAAATGCTGCGAGTCTTCTCTCCAGCCACGCTTTCACAAGAAAGGAAACTATTCCTTTCCGCGAGTACCTGCAGTAGTGGCAGAGAGAGTAACGGTAGTGGTGGTGACGGGGAAGTAGAATGCCGTTGTTTCGATCTCGGGCTTGGGCTTGGCCTGTTTCAGGTTGTCAGGCTGTTCCCCCGTTGAGATAACCCAACCAAGATCCGACGCTAGATGCAAAAACCTGTGCCTGGGTCACCAGGGCAGAAACCTAGAATAGACCTCGGCCAAAGAGGGGACTGGCTCGCAGTTGCATAACGGTTCATCCCACGGCGCCATCTCTAGCCTCACAAGCATTGCGGAGGCAAGTGATGTCTGCCTCACCCGGCGAGTCAAGCGCCCTTGCAAGCTTGAACTCGGTCTGGAGTAAAGTAGAATCGGGCCCTTTCTGGACCCCCCTGACTAAAAATCTCAATTAGCGCTGGCAATTGGCGAAAGGGTGCAGAGGGTGTCTGATTGATGATATCTCTCCATCACATCGCGGTGAGCATCGAGTGTCAACCCTTGGAAAGCTGATCCACCGCGGAACACAGCCCGATCGGCGACCGCTTGCTCCTGGCCGATGACCATAACATGCTGCTATTTCTGGCTCGCGTTGAGGGTAGAAGAGGTTGGAGGTCCAAGGCCATGGTGAAGCATGAAGATGGAAGTTGAGGTGGGAACTTGAGGCAGCCAATCCGACGGCCGAGACGCAACTCAAACTGGACCCCTTGCGGGGCCCTCGCTGTGGAAACGCGGTGTCTTGTCGACAGGGAAGCTCCTCAGGACTGTGATTGGATGTCTCAAGTTTGCTCAACCTAAATTTGGGCACACACCAGCTTCTGAAACGCCAGCGTTGAAGGCGTTGTGGCGGCCCGTTGACAAGGTCCTCCTCTCGTCGTCTGCCGCTGGCTGGCTGGGCTCATTGCACTTTGAGCATTGGATGCAGACCGAGGGTAGAGAGCAGGCCGGAGAGAACGAGACCCAGTAGATGTAAGTTGTTGTCACACACTCAATGTGAGATTGGTGGACTAAACGCCAAATCTTTGCGCTGTGTCCGGATGTAAGAGCCCGGCCGAGAGTGAGATTTGGTCTGCCCCCGAAAATCCAGCGGGGTGTGCCGGCTTGGAGCAAGCAAAGCTAGGGCATTCTGCTGGGCTTTGAGATCGAGTGACTCGCGTCTCCAGAAAAGACAACTGACATCTGCAGAGACATCCAATCCACCGGCCCGCAACGGCGCGAATCAAAGTTCTCTCACGTGCAGTCGCTTTGCCCAAGTGTAATTTTAAAATTGCTCAGGGGCAATGCAGATGGTGTCGCAGCCGATGCTACAGTACCGTGCTCCGACCACACGCAAACGGCTTTTGCCTCTTGCTTGCCGCCGAACACATCTGTAGGGTTCCCGGATCGCGAGTCTCTTGCGGATGCTGATATGAGGAGAAATGAAATAAGTCAAAGTGAGCAGTGATCAAAAGACGGGAAGGATTGGCGCCTACCAGAACGTCAACTCTCGGGATATCCACTTGTAGGCCCGGAGAGGTTGAGCTCAGTCTGCTGATGCTACGTACCAGCATGTGATGACGCGAACGGCTCTCCCTTGGATGTCAACAGACCATCATTGGCTTTGCTAGTTTCGGCATCATATTCCTTGGGCTCTGCAACCATGATGGAGTTTGTTATGATCTTGTCTAGCAATCCAACGCCACGCATGAGTGGAAATGATCTTGCCGACCTCCACCGAGTCTTTGGAAAGTAGGGCTTGAATGATCCTCTTGTGCTGAGTGAGGTGGCTTACTCGCAGAAAACATCCATGGCATGCCAGCAGTGAATCCAGGTCTGAACATTCTGACCCTTGTCTTCGCGAAGACCCTCTCAGAGCGCGATTGGTGGTGGTTGCGAGGCAGTGAATGATCCACTAAACAAGCCCTCCCACCCAATGAATGAAATGCCTGGGGCAGCCGCAATGTGATCGATTCGATATGATGTTGATAAAACAGAGGAGCCCAGCCACGCCCTATCTTGCCAACCCGGCGTCCAAACGATTCAGGATGATGATGATTGCTGTTGAAAGGGGGTGAGGGTTTCAGATGGCCAGCATTGTGAGCGCACGAGCACCGAAACGAGGACGAGGTTTCTGATGCAGTCCTGCGGGCGCGTTTCATCTTGATGAGAGACCCCTTCACCCCGTGTTGACACAGCCTTCGCAGGGATGCGCGTGCCAGTCATCCTGTTTCTGGCCCTCCAGTGTCGGCCTTTCGATGGCCTTCCAAGGATGGAGACATCTTGAAAGACCATCCCTGTCCTGCAGCACCTACTTACCACTGGCTGACTGGACGCGCCAGCCACGAGACCAAACGGAAATCAGCATCGAGACGTGGCCATCGGTTGCTGGTCCAAGAAAACGTTGAGTGCTGGTTAACCATCGTCATGGTAAAAAAAAAAGAGAAATGGGTTTGAGACAGAGTGGAAACCACTTTCTGAGGGATCGCCAAACGCCGTGGGGGATTGTTTGCTGGACCTGGATCGCCCTGGTCTTATCCATGGGTGCATCTCCCCGCTGGCCGGCTTTAGAATGCCTTTGCCAGCTTCTAGCCCAGCTAGTGGCTTGTCCATGGCCTGATTCCCTCGAGAGTGCCCCATTTCGACTTACGTAGGGCGTCCAAGTTGGGAAGTGCCCTTGCCAGCTGAGTCTGAGTCGTGGTTTTTCGAGATGATCTGAAAGAGCCGTTTATCTGACAATGTCTGGGAGAAACGTGGGAGAGTCACTTCCAAGACACTCAGACCGTTGCTCTCCTCGTGGTGGCAGCTTTCTCCACAAGGAACGGACAACGCCTTTGCAGCCTAACGCACAATCAAGCATTTTGCGCCGACGTTCGCACAAACTGTGGTGAATAACGCTTTATGTCGTGCATATGCAGCAGCAATGTTCTGGTCCGAGCATATCTGACTGATGTATGATTTCGGAGAAAAAGTGTCATGACTTGAGCAGATGCTTCAATTACGCTCGAGCGGCAGGGAGGCCGGGCCATCCATCTCTTCCGGGCTTTAGGTGAGCTCTCGGACCGGTCCAGAGATAATTTGAGGTTGTGCTAGGTAATCAAACACCCGCATACACGGCCTGGAATCTTCAGAGACATCTCTCATCCCCCTTTTCCTGAAGAACGTGACTGTTGTCAAGGGGCAGCCTTAAGCCGACTTCTATTGCCCGCGTTGTGATAGGACTAAACAGTGTTCACGTTGTAATAAGACAACAGCAACATTCGCTGTGGAGTTGTTCGGTCATGAGAGACACTGTGACTGTTGCGGGAGGTCGCTTGCGGCTTGGTAGGTGAAGCTGTTGGGTGCAACCTTGAGCTTCAAATCCTATTGTGCGGTATGTTATTGATTCCGAGTCTGACAGACAGGAAATGCACAAAGATTGCGACTCTGCGGACCAGCAAAAGCCACATTGTCTTGTTGGTATCCGCGAGAAACCTTGACCTTCGTGATCCGAGGAGTGCGCAAGATTGGCCCCGACGCTAAGAAGCCGATGGCTTCGGCCTCGCTGACTAGCGGTAGTTTGCCAATCTCTCAAGACTCCACTCCCCCAGTCTTAATCTTTGGCACGGTCGATGGGCAAATAGCCGGTTGAGGAACCGACGATTCTCAAAGCTGAGAGAGGCTGGCTCACGGCCGCGCCGAAGATCGCGTTACGCGAGTTGAAGTTGCTCACGAGTGTTAGCATGGCATCTGTCTGTATCAATTGGAAGGCCATCCACGGGCTACCTTATTTTTCACCTTCTTTCTCTGCACCTGCTCCTACTGGCCCGGCGCTTGGATGATATGCACCAGGCTGGAGATTGGTTCTGGGATTCTTTGAGCTAGGCTTCAGAGTGATCTCTGGATCCAATTATTGGGCTGAGACAAGCGGCACGATGCGGCCATCCCATGAACCACTTCTGGTTTAGGTTTCAGATGATGGGCTTTGTCATTTTGAATTCTGTCAGTCCTCATTCTCGTCGCTGTCTCCGTGCTGTAATGACGGAGAGACAGCAATCAAAGGCCAGAAAGAAGGCCGTTGCCTAAGCTGGTAGACTGCGAATGCAACTCTGGATTTGTTTCCGCGATCCTTGTTGACTCCGTCGGCTCCAAACCGATTCAGTCAGTCTCGTCCGACGCAGAAGGGAGTGTGGGTTGTTGAAGCAGGGGTGTGGAACCAGCCTTTTCGATGTTGTACCTGGTAATAAGGGGAGCCAATGACGAACCCCCTGGTTGGTGTTGTTGACATCCACCTCCATTCATCCATCGTGTGCCGCCGGGGAAGTCTTGTTTCTCTGCTATCCTGGTTTGTGCTCGGCCATCAGCGAGAATCTAGTAAAGCCACAGAAGATTTGGCTCTCGACGCCTTCCGCCTACCGACATACCGGCCATATTAAGCACTCGGGTACATCCACCCTGGCCCACGCGCCCCAGCGCCGGTTCCCAAGCCCAAGTCTACTCCGGCCGGCCATGGGAGTTGTGCAAAACATTGTGGTACACGTGCAGAGGCACTACCAAAGAAGCACGACAACACAGCATTAGAGGCACAGTGTTGGGGCACGAGCCTCTTCTTGACAGCAGACCCGATTTACGGCGCCCCAAAGAAACAACGAGCTTGAAGTGTCGCACTGTACTTTGTTCGTGTTGTTGTTATCGACCATGGGCATTGCCCTCCCTAGCCAAAAGCAAGGCGACCCAGTTTTCCGTTCAGCCAGGGGTGTGTACTATCATGGTAATGTTCAGTAAACGACCAAGAGGAAAGAAAATGGAAGCGAGAGTGGATGAAAGAGGCTGCGGATTAAGGACATGGGAGGGAGGGCTATAGCAGCTCGCAAAGGAAAACTTGTGGGTGGGCGAGAGAAAGCGAGGGAGTAGGTAATGAGTGAGGGAGTGGAGGCACCTCCTTGGGCAGGCGCAACAGGGCAGCAAGAGCGATGGTTGAAGTTGGCGGCCAGGTGGTGGACCAATTTTCAAGGCAGGATGGGAGAAACAAAGAAAGACTCCCACACTGTGCTTTGTTATGCCCCAGACAGACAATGCGCCCCGGCCAGGTACCTTTCATTGGCACGCTGGGGGCTGCTCTGGCTGTGACCCGCTGCTCCCGTTGCTGACGACCAAGCCCTCGCCCACCTAGCAAACCTGAGCGGTACTTGCGGCACTCTTCCTCCACCCTCCATCCCACCTCACTCCCCTAAAAAAGCACCGTGCGTGGTATGTGGCTTCTCTGCTCCCGCCCTGGGCTCGCAACCTCCGTCGTCGTTCGCCCTTTGGCGCGTGCTTGTCGAAAGTCCAATCCCAACCTACCTACCCACCCGACCTTGAACCCGGCGCCCCAAGCCAAGGTCCCTCTCTACCTACCTGACCTTGCCTTACTCTTCTTACTCCCGTCCGCGCGACGCTCCCACACCAACAACTCATTAAACCCCCGTGTATCCTCGCCTGCCCTTCCAGATTTCCCTCTGAAATCTTTTCTCTCTGTCGTTTTGTTTTCCCTTCATTTTTCTCTCCCTTCCTTCCCCTCTCCCCCTCGCTCCACATCCTCCGCGACCCCATTCCGGAGTCGCCCTCAAACTTATTGTTTCTCTTCCATCTCAACAGAAGCCGTCTCTCCTCGACGCCGCAAGTTCGTTCATCTTAACTCGACACTTCGCCCTCAGCCGTCCTTCGTTTCCTTCATCATCACGAAGCCGCTGCTCGCTTTGATGAACACCACTCTTCGGCTCTGTTGAACCTTTTTATTCATTTCTTGCTTTTGTCCTGTTTTCTTACAGCTTTAATCTGGCTCGATCCCTCGTTTCGCGCGAAACCTCGGTCTCGATCCCCCACCATCGCCAAACGCCTTGACGGTTACTTCCCTCGACGCCTCCCAGCTTCGTTCGCTTGACGCAGTAGCTGGGTCTTGAATCGCATAGCGCAGCGGTTCCATTATTCCGGGCTGGTCTCGAATTTTGGTCAAGACGCATTATCTCCATCATCTTTATTTCCGCTTGGATCTGGGCTGCGCCTCGACCATCTCTTCCATCATCGGCCGTACTCGACGCACTTATTGCTTCATCCCATCTTGCTCATCTTCAGAAGCTATTCAACTTGCGAGTTAATTGAGCGGCCCCGATTCGCTTCGACAATCACCTCTGGCCTTCAAGCGCCAACAATTCGACTGACCAACCCCGGTCACGTCATCCCAGACAACTCTTTCAAGCCAAAGCAGAATGTATTCACAACACTCAGCCATGGCTCCTCAGAAACCGGAAACATTCATGTTGAGTACTGAGGCTCAGCAAGCTCTGCCTCATGATGCTCAGGTCGCCCTGCAGCAGGTTGACAACCGTGAGTCCGGCTTCTGCTAAATTGCCTCAGTCACACGGGCTGACCTTGTACTCAGTGAAATACTTCCTCATCTCCGCTCCCGTCGACTGGCAGCCGGATCAGTACATTCGCCGATTCCTGTTGCCAACCGGCGAATATGTTTCCTGCGTCCTCTGGTAAGTCGACGACAATCAAGTATGGCGCTTTGACGTTGGGCTGACCCCATGCGTCTGTAGGAACAATCTTTTTCACATTTCTGGCACCGACATTGTGCGATGCTTGTCGTTCCGATTCCAGGCCTTCGGTCGCCCTGTCAAGAATTCCAAGAAGTTCGAGGAAGGCATCTTCTCTGACCTCCGAAACCTCAAGTCGGGAACCGATGCCTCTCTGGAAGAGCCCAAGAGCGCCTTCCTTGACTTCCTCTACAAGAACAACTGCATTCGAACGCAGAAGAAGCAAAAGGTCTTCTACTGGTACAGTGTGCCACACGACCGTTTGTTTCTTGACGCGCTGGAGCGCGACTTGAAGCGCGAGAAGATGGGTCAGGAAGCCACCACCGTTGCAGTCAGCGAACCCGCGCTCTCGTTCCAATACGATTCGTCCCAGTCGCTTTATGAGCAGCTGACCAAGGCCCAACAAGCCAACTCTTCTTCCTTCAACGCTCAACAGGCTTCTTTTTCTCAGAGCCAGTCCACCTCCCCAGTCATGAGGGCGATGGACTCGATGCCTCCCCCGACTATGATGCCCCAGTCCATGCCCCCTTTAGCGGAGGGGATGGACGCAATGGTACCTTATGGAACGATGGCGGTCGCCCATCCCATGACCCAGCCCGTTCCCGTCAAGAGGGAACCTGATTTCACCCGTGTCCAGTACAACCAAAATGGTGTTCCTATCACTCAGGGACACCAGCGCCACGCCTCCATGCCAGCCTATGGTCTCGAATACTCGCCTGCACCTTCTTTCGTCTCCTCTCAATATGAAGACTACAGCAATAGAGGGATTTCCTTCGAACCCATCACGCCTCCCCAGCAGGCGCTGGGCATGTCTGCTGAGCCTGCGTATATCGCCAATGAGGAGACCGGCCTGTACTCTGCCATCCCTGACCACATGGCTGGCATGAACGGTCTCAACGGTATGGTCCAGCTTCCTCCCTCAAACTTGGCTGGACCTCAGTTCTCTCGTCCCTATGGTACAAACAACGTCTACTCTGTGATCGAAGGTTCGCCGACATATAAGCAGAGAAGACGGCGTTCATCCATCCCCCCATCTATGTCGGCAATTGCGACCCCTGCTGCTCCCGCCCAAGCAGCAACCCACACCCACCGACCTTCTGAGCTTCGACGGTCCGTGTCTGCTTCCGTTGGCCCTGTAGCCGAGGGTGACGAGTCTGCGGATAACTCCCCTCCTGGTCTCTCTTACAGCACCTCAGGCGTGTCGGTGAGCAGCCAGCATCAGAGGGACATGTCCAGACACGGTACTCCCTTGTCTACCGTAGAAGGGAGCCCTGCGTCCAACCCCATGGGAATGCAGCAACAAGACTTTCCGCAGCTTGCTAGCGAGGAGCTTCCTGGTGAAGGCTCCGTGAACGAGCAGCGACGGTCTGTCCCTGCCCCTAACGGTGTTGTTCGCCGTGCGCGTTCAGCCACCGTCATGGAGGTTGGACCCTACCCTCAGAAGTCGCACTCATGCCCTATCCCCACCTGTGGTCGCCTCTTCAAGCGTCTCGAGCATCTTAAGCGGTATGCTTCCCTTGATCTTCTTCGTGCGCAACGATTCTAACTAAAGTCTCAGACATGTGCGCACGCACACTCAAGAGAGACCTTATATCTGCCCACACTGCAGCAAGGCATTCTCCAGATCTGACAACCTGGCGCAGTAAGCTCCCTTGGTCTTTGTTCCTAGCCACTCAAACTGACGTGCAAATCTATAGACATAAGCGCACTCACGGTCGGGAGGACGGCGCTGAAGGCCATCTCAATCTTTCTGGCGAGGAGGATGAGGAGTTCTCCGGCGAGGACCAGCTTGGCTCGCTTGAAGAGTCTTCTCCAAGCTCGGATAGCGCCTACGTGACCGGTTCTCTCAACGCTGTCGCCAATGGCTCGACCCCGCCGTCGACAGCTGCATCCACCACGATGGCACCCACACAACCGTTTAACAGCCTTGAAACTCTTAGCATGCCCATGACCATCAGCCAGCCGGCAGCTATCAACGCTAGCGGAATGATGTAACGGCTGACTTATGTACGAATTTGTCATTTGATTTGCACCTGGGTTATGACTATGAGGGACTTATGGCTTCAATTCGGTGGAACTTTGCAATGGGTATTTTCGCGTCGTCCGGTCCCGGACCTTTCCTTTGTCCTACATTTCTTTTTATTTATTTTGGTTCAAAGCGCTCATCCGGAGGTTAAAAGATGAGGACCTGATAGATTCAAGCTCAGATGGCCTAACGGGAGATGCTCCTGTTGGAAGGCTATGAGCAACATGAAGGAGAGGAGTGTTGCATTGAGGAATATGAAAAGGACGCATCTGTATATATGGCTGCTATCTTTCCTTTTCTCGGGGGAACACAAAACGTCTCGACACACCAGACTAGGGGATATGTGTTCTTGATCAGACATGGTCATATGCACGGCACATAGAGAGAAACTGGATGGTTAAAGGATGTGCAATTCGACTATAATCTTGCTACTTTATGTGGTATCTTGCTTGAAATAGGTGTGCGTGTGAGAGTGTCATTTACTAACCAGGCAAATAAACGACCAGGCAATGTGAACCTCATCCAGATCTGGTTATCTCTTACCTCTTCTGCCAAAGACATCTCTTCCACCCTCGATATGCCGAACATCTCTATCACTTAATCGTAGCTCAGCTCCCTTCAATCTGCCTACTCCAGGGCGATCCACTGCCAGGTCCCTTCCCCTCTCGCGACGTCTCTTCTTGCCGGTCTCCCGTTCAAGGATGACGCCGTTTTCCTTGGCCTCCCTACGGCGCTTTGCCTCGCGCGTACCCGCGGCAGCAACGATACCCTTGCGCATGTTCATTGGCATCTTCTCCTGCTTGTGGATGGACACCTGTGAACCCAGGGCCTGTACACGCAGGTCGGTCGCCTTGTGGCGTGTGCGGCCGGCGGCGAAGGCTTTGGGAGCGACGGGAGTGCCTGCAGCGGTGAGGGCTGGGGCAAGGAGGTGAGATTCAGCAAGGAGCCGACGAAGCTCAAGGTCTTGAGCGAGGAGGGATGGAGCGTCTTCGGGGAGAGTAGCAGAGGAAGATGAGGTTGTTGAAGTAGACTGGTCGGTGGTGTGGGAAGTTTGTTCTGGGGGCCGTGATGACTGGAAAGGAAATGTTAGTCGAGGAAACTTGGATAACTTGCCGATCGGAGGCATACCATGAAGGCTTTTAGTTCTCGTTTCGACATTGTCGTTGGTTTGGGCGCTTGTGCACTGGAGTGGTCGACGACCTCTATCGCGGAGACTTTTGTACGAATGTTAACGAGCTGTCGCAGAGGTTGCCGTCACCAACACTCACCCTCTTCCTCTTCATTGCTTGCCTCATCGTCAGAGAGGCCTCCCCATTCGTCTTCATCGTCGTCTCCAGCTCCATCATCTACATCTCCATCGTCCTCTTCGCTATCCGTGCTGTCTTCGTCCTTCTCGTCTTCTTGTTTCGTAGCCTTGGGCTTGGGTTTCAGGTCATCGCCAGGCAGTGGAGCGAATTGCGCTTCGAAATGGCGACGGAAAATGGCAGCCGCATCTTCCTCAGAGACCGCGGGCTCAGCGCGATTCTTCCGCTTCCCGAGAACAGCCATGTCGGGTAAGTGTGATTGTGGAATGTGCGTTGATGAGTGGTGAGAGGCTGGTGTGCGGACATGGATATGGAAATTTTTGGGTGCTGCTCTCAGCCTTGTGGTGGGATGCAAGGCTGCCCCACCATCTATGCGACAATCAGCTTGTGGCGTTGCCGGAGTGCAACCATTCATTGTCAAGCCAGAATAATAGTTTTAAAATTCACGATTTGCGGAGAACCCGATCGTGTGCTAGCATTGCTGCGCATCTCTAAAACTCGATGGCGTTAGAATTGAAGTGCCATATAAACTATACAAGACTTCGTCTCAAGTCTTAGCGTCAACCTAAAGCCAATGGATATTTCTATATCGTACATAATTGCCCACCAAGAGTTGACCCATGGTATCATACCCCCAACGCCGGTAATGCAAGTAAAACAATCTCAGGCCTTTCCGGCCAGTCTCGCCCGCCTCGACTCTTCGTCTCTCCGTGCTTCGCTCTTTGCTAAGAAGTCTTCTCTGGCCATGTAGGAGTCCTTGGACTTGCCCGCCAGCTCCAATTCGTCTTTGATGCCCTCTTTGTCCACGTAGCCAGCCCAGTCCATGCGACTCTTTTCGACTACGTTGAGCTTCTTGGCCTGGGCTTCCCTTCCAGCCTTCATTCGAGCGGCCATTCCCAGATTCAGATCTGCGCGCTGGGGGAGGGGGTCGGTCAGAGGCTCGAAAGCTGAACGGAAAGCTTTCCTCGTAACGCGCTTCTCAGGACCATCTGCGGGCGCATCCTGGCCTTGTGAAGCAAGGTATAACTTGGCCTCGGCAGAATCGCGCGGGACGAGCTTCTCCTCTGTGTGTACTCGGCCGGCGAAGTTGTATGTGCGCTTGATGCGTATCATCGTCGATGGATCGTCAGACGTAGTAGATCCTGCGGCCTGTTTGTCATCCTCACTCGCATTGGGTGCGATATTTGAATCCACTGTCGTGTTGTCGGCTGGATCTGGTTTGCTCCCGGCTCCGGAGATCATCTGCGCCCAGAGCGCGTCGACATCGACCGTGACGGGTTCGTTGTTTGTGGCATATTTGCGTTCTTCTTTTCTGCATTAATGTCAACGCACAAATCGTGAGCAGTATCAGAAAAGGGGACATACTCTGCTGCGCGCTGTCTCCGAGTTTTGATCAAGCCTCCTTCGCCCCCTTCCTCGTCATCCTCACGGCCTCCCTTTGCGTGCGACTTTTTGCGCCGCTTCTCGCCCTTCTTGATAATCGCCTCGTCGCCAGAGTTGTCATAGCCGGCGTCGGTATCGTCCACTGGGCGGCTACGTTTGTTGGTTGCTTTGTCGCTCTCGTTCTCTGAATCAGAATGGTCGGATGCTTGATCAGGCGCGGCATCCGGGGCGAAATCGGAATCCTCCGAGGAGGCATACTGCTCGTCCTCATCTATAAGAGGATCTGGCGGCATTTTGATGGAAATGGTTAATGGAAAATTGTAGGGCGAGACATGGAACTCGGATTCGCGTAAAGCGCGACGCAAGTTCTCGGTGAGAGACACCGAGGCCGAGGTGAGCGGCCAATCAGCTGCATAGACCCGATGCTCGCAAGCAATAATGTTCTTGGAGGATTGACCGCCATAGAGAGGAATGAGGTAATTTTATTAAGTCTCGAATCATTAAGGTAGGGATATCATGAGCTTTACCATGTTTGGAATTTTTTCTCTCGTTCTAATAATCAGCACTAGTGGATATTAACAAGGTCTTCGACAACTGTCTCATTTATTAACTATACCGCATTAGCAGACACGTGCTACTATCTGTGTCTTTTGAAATGTTCCAGGCTGTCTTGATCCCTTTCATGCTCCCTGAGGAGAAGGCGTACTTCGCTAGTAGTGATTAACTTAATATTGCAACTGGATCGAGGCCTACGACATTCAAGGTTGAGAAGCCACATGGCGCCTCGTCAGCTTTGAGGAGGCGAAGATCAGGCCTGAATCGTCGTTCCAACAATGTAACTTACGGTGTGCTGTAACTTCCAGCCTGAACAGCACTCAAAGTGACACGATATACGTGGCGTCGCGGCATGTCGATGTGAGCTGGACCAAGAGTTAGGACTCCACCTGGCGGTCTGGTGAAGACCCAAGCTTGCAAACATCACGATCGTTGAACATATACTATAGCTGTAACTGTAATCTGGGCTCAAACTAAACAATGCAGCATTAAGGCTGTAGTTGACGAACGGGCTGCAGAGAAAAAAAAGCAAGCTGCAAGTCAAACCCTGGCGGTCTGGCAGAGTTTTCGAGCGTGTGATTCGAAATCGGCAGTTGATGAGATGATGTCCAATCCATCCCTACATCTCACCCCCGCAAAAGACGCCTAAAATAATCGGGGCGGTGGGCAAAGACAGTTTCCCAAAGTAAAGCCCGAC
The DNA here is from genome assembly GCA_013623625.1 of Fusarium setosum. NCBI lineage: Eukaryota > Fungi > Ascomycota > Sordariomycetes > Hypocreales > Nectriaceae > Fusarium > Fusarium setosum. The sequence goes on along the minus strand of JABFFE010000014.1, from coordinate 59,440 downwards.
CTGCGCCGCCGACCTGAGCGACGAGGCCACCACCCGTCTGCCTGCCACTTGATAAATCTCGCCCACCCTCCTTGGCCCCCCACGTAACCTTCTCCTCTTCTCTACCTGCCCGGCGCCCGGCGATTGAGCAGCTCGCCATGAGTTCCGACGATGATTTCGAGGTTGAGGTGCCTGAACTGGCCGCGGACGATCCCATGAGAGCATTCTTGCCCACGGCATTTGGGAAGAAGTCGAAGGAAACCGATATCGCAGCTCAAATCGACAGGAGTCGCAGAACGGTGCCCATTAATGCTCCCGAGGCCAGCACTCGACAAGGCAAACAGCCCCAGGAACCCAAGAAGAAGCAAGATTCGAGCGACGACTCTGATGACAGCGATGATTCTGACGATTCCGACGACGAAGATGAGTTCCCGGTATCGCATGAGCTTGTCCTCAAGACCCACGATCGAGCCGTAACCACTGTTTCGCTGGACCCCGCGGGAGGACGGTTGGCGACCGCTTCGATGGACTGCTCCATCAAGCTGCACGATTTCGCCTCCATGACCCCGACCACCTTGCGCGCATTTCGCACCGTCGATCCCTACGAGACGAAAGCGTCCGCCGCAAGCTCCGAATCCCACCCTATCCACCATATTGAATTCAACCCATTCGCGGGAGGCGTCTTTCTTTGCGTCTCCGCACACCCGCAGGCCAAGGTCATGTCTCGTGACGGTGACATTATCACAGAATTCGTCAAAGGAGACATGTACCTCCGTGACATGCACAACACAAAGGGTCACATATCCGAAATCACAACAGGAACGTGGCATCCCACTGACAAGAACCTTTGCGTCACCGCTGGTACGGACAGCACGCTGAGAATTTGGGACATCAACAACAAGCGCTCCCAGAGAGATGTTGTCGTTTTCAGGTCCAAGGCCGCTGGTTCTGCAGGCCGCACCAAGATGACTGCGGTTGCTTGGGGAACTCCGGCCCAGGGCGGCAGCAATATTCTCGTCGCGACAGCTTTCGATGGCTCACTCGTCATGTACAGCGGCAACAGTCCTTTTTCGCGACCTGCAGGAGAGATTCGCGATGCCCACAAGCCCCAGACATGGACTGGCGGTATCGACATCTCTTCGGACGGTCGCATGGTGGTTACGCGAGGCGGCGACGATTTCATCAAGCTCTGGGATACTCGCAAATTCACGAAGCCCCTCGTTACAGTTTCGCATCCCTCAACCTCCGATCACTACCCGACGAGCAACATCAGATATGCGCCAAACTCTGCGAGTATCATTACAGGCTCCGCCACGGGTCATCTCCATATTCTCAACCCCGGCAATCTCAGGGCGGAACATGTCACTCCCATCACGCCCGGGTCGCCCCTTATCACCGTGGATTGGCATCCAAAGATTAACCAAATCATCACAGGTTCAGCTAATGCCGAGACGCACGTCTTGTACAACCCGCAAATGTCGACTCGAGGAGCTGTAGATGTCATGTCGCGAGCACCGAAGAAGCGCCACATCGATGACAACCCCGAATTGACGATGGATCAGTCTGTCGGCATATCTGGTGATGCTATTGTGGCACCGGGTGCATTGGGAGGTGCAAGAAAATCTGGAGTCACAGCATCAGGTCGATCAAAGGATCCACGACGCCCGCATATCCCGCAACAGACGCCTTTCCAGAAGAACCAACCGGACGAGAAGCATATTGCGGAAAACATCCCCCTTGCGCGCATGCTGCACGAGGATCCGCGAGAAGCTTTGTTGAAGTACGCTGACAAGGCCCAAAGTGACCCCATGTTCACCAAGGCCTGGAGTAAGACACAGCCACAGACTCAGTACGCAGAGCTGAGTGACGAGGAGGAAGAGGGCCCAGACAAGAAGAAGCTCAAGAGGTGAGGGCGTTGATGCATCTTGACTGGTGCCTCACAGTCAGCCAGGAAGCCAGAGAACGCGCTTTCCAGACCAAGGAACTCTCTTTGAGCCCTCTAGGCTCGTGTAACATGCCCTTATCCATTCCGTAACAGCACCGGCGCAGCCACTCCAGCAATTGCAACCAAGGGAAGACTGGCGCTGCCGCCCACCCGTTTGTGGAGCTGGAAGCCACAGCGAGTTTGAGAACGAGGCCATCCGTTTCACTTCCAAGCAGACACCTCTCCGATATCATCTTCTTTTGAGGCCGTTTTGCATGGAGGATATGGGATCTTAATACCAGAGCATAGTGCTCGGGGGTATCACGTGCGTGCATGTACTCTTAGTCAACCAATCGAGAGTGAGAATATTGATTATCTAATGCATTCCGATGAGTGCCTGAGGCCTCATTCGCAGGCTGCCTGCTCGCGCTCGCCTCTTGCAGGGGGCCGTGCTGAAAAATACTGTGGTCGGCCGCCTCAATACCGCACCAACCATCACGCCGCATCTTGTCCAGCTGTGTCTTCACCACTCCCCATCATCAACCGGCGAGCGCGCGCATCCAAAAAATCGCCAGGGCCCTCTCAAACCATCGGCTCCCATCTCGAGAAGTCGCCAAATCCGTGTTGCACGCGATTTGCACGCCGCCCCGGTTCCCGGCACCGGCCCCAAACGCGCCCCGTCGCCACATCACACACTTTTTCCTTCAGTCCTCGACCTTTCTTGGAGCCTCGAGTGTCCTTTCTCGTGCCTCCGACAACCAAAGCCGCGCTCCAACTTACTTCGAGGTTGCGGTCCACGCCAAGGCTGTCCCACGCGCCATCCACGACGTGTCGCCCACTTCTTGACGACGCTCACCACTTTTTTTTTACTGTCCATTGCTTTTCCATTCCGACCTCGACGCGCTCGTTTTCGCTCCTACTTTCTCGTCGATTCTAATTTTCGTTTTCGCGACACTCTGATACGCCATACGACTTGCGCGACGACCACTGGCCGCGAACAACTTCCACGACATGCAACATAGGTAGCCGCAACTACATCGACATATTCATTGTACCGTAGACTGTCAAGGACCACCGCGTGTTCAGACAACTTCACCATGGCGTCGGTGCAAGCTCCTCCCGCCGTCCAGCATCCCGGCGCGCCTATGCCTGCTGGTGCGACAAAGCAGCAGGCAGAAGAGGTTTTCAGGGTATGGACATCTATCAACGCGCGCCCTGTGGCTCAATTCTCAATGGCGTGGTGACCCAATTCTTGGCCTCCAATACTGACGCGTCTTCCAACAGAAACTCAAGCAGATGAAAGAACAGGGCGTGCCATCGACCGACCCCGAGTACATCAAGGCATCCCAGTTCCTCATGAGCTTCCAACAACAGCATAACATGCGACGCAACCAGCAACAGTACATGCAACAGCAGCAGCAGCAGCAGCTTCAATTACAGCAGCAACAACAGCAAATGCACAATGCGCCCAATGGCACGTCCGTCAATGGTGTACAAGCTGGTCGTCCTCAGCAAGGCACTCCCCAAACAACGCAGCCACCTTCCAACTCTCTCGGTGCTTCCGCGATGCCCAACCAGAATACTTCTACCCCGGCCTCGGCGGGCACGTCTCCATCAACCGCGTCATCCCCGAACCACTTTACTCAACAGCAGCTCGGCCTCTTGAGACAACAAATCCACGCCTTCAAGCTTCTCGGTAAAAATGCTGGTGTCTCTTTGCAGCTACAGCAAGCGATTTTTAATCAACGTCAACGCAGACAGGCTGCTGTTGCCGATGCTACCCAGGGACCTCAATCCGCAAAACCCAGCCAACCTGGCTCTGATGCAAGCAAGACTTCGCAAAATGGCCCTGAGCCTGCTGCGCAAGACGAGAGCTCTCAGGTGCCCAAGGCGCATACCTTCAAGACAGTCAAGTCTCCATATGGCACAAGCATGATTCGTCCTTCTATCAAATACTTTGACCATTCTCAGCGCAAGAACCGGTGGTTCATCCCTGGTGTCTTCCCTACCGGCATTGATTTCGATCACTTGCGGTATGAACGAGAAGTTGTTGTGTCAAATAGGATGAGACAGCGATATTCGGAGCTGAAGAACCTGCCTGGCGACTTGGCTCACTGGGACTCGTCCAAGGAGAACCTCGAGGCTGACGACACACTCAAGCGCAAAGCGATCATCGAGATGAAGAGCATAGCGTTGTACGCCAAGCAGCGAGCACTCCGGGACAAGATTGGCCGGCAGATGATGCATTACGACAATCTTGCTATGACTACTAACAGGTCTAGCTATCGTCGTATGAAGAAGCAAAGTGTTCGTGAGGCTCGCATCACCGAGAAGCTTGAGAAGCAGCAGCGCGATGCTCGTGAGAACCGCGAGAAGAAGAAGCACACCGACTTTCTCCGTGCAATCTACAACCACCGACAAGAGATCCAGGATTCCGCTTCTTCGCAACGTAACAAGTCGCACAAGCTTTCCCGTCTCATGTATCAACAGCACTTCAACATCGAAAAGGAAGAGCAGAAGCGTATCGAACGAACTGCCAAGCAGCGTCTGCAGGCTCTCAAGGCTGACGATGAGGAGGCATATCTCAAGCTGCTTGACCAGGCCAAGGATACTCGTATCACACACTTGCTCAAGCAGACTGATGGATTCCTGCACCAGCTCGCATCATCCGTCAAGGCTCAACAACGCCAGGCCGCTGAACGTTACGGTGATGAGAACGAACCACTTGTGGAGGAGGAGAGCGATTACGATGATGAGGACGAGACCAGCAAGAAGAAGATCGACTACTACGCTGTGGCACATCGTATCCGAGAGGAGGTTACCGAGCAAGCCAATATTCTTGTGGGCGGAAAACTCAAGGAGTACCAAGTTAAGGGTCTTCAGTGGATGATTTCCCTTTACAACAACAACCTCAATGGAATCTTGGCCGATGAAATGGGTCTCGGAAAGACGATCCAAACAATCAGTCTGATAACCTATCTCATCGAGCGAAAGCAACAACTCGGCCCCTACCTCGTCATCGTTCCTCTCAGTACCCTTACCAACTGGAACCTGGAGTTCGAGCGATGGGCACCTTCTGTGAGCCGTATCGTCTACAAAGGACCTCCCAACGCCCGCAAACAGCAACAAGATAAGCTCCGGCAAGGCAAGTTCCAGGTCCTGCTTACGACTTACGAGTACATCATCAAGGACCGACCAATTCTCAGCAAGATCAAGTGGTTCCACATGATTATTGATGAAGGTCACCGGATGAAGAACTCAAACTCCAAGCTGAGCGCTACCATCCAGCAATACTACAATACCCGTTTCCGACTCATTCTTACTGGTACTCCTTTGCAAAACAATCTGGCCGAGCTGTGGGCTATGCTCAACTTTGTTTTGCCAAACATCTTCAAGTCTGCAAAGACTTTTGATGAATGGTTCAACACTCCTTTCGCGAATACCGGTGGCCAGGACAAGATGGAACTTACGGAAGAAGAGCAAATTCTCGTCATTCGTCGTCTCCACAAGGTCTTGCGACCCTTCCTGCTCCGTCGTCTGAAGAAGGATGTCGAGAAGGATCTTCCCGACAAGACGGAAAAGGTCATCAAGTGCAAGTTTTCGGCCCTCCAGTCCAAGCTTTACAAGCAAATGGTCACGCACAACAAGCTGATTGTCAGCGATGGCAAGGGTGGCAAGACTGGTTCCCGTGGACTGAGCAACATGATCATGCAGCTTCGAAAGCTTTGCAACCATCCGTTTGTGTTTGACGTTGTCGAGAATGTCATGAATCCTTTGAGCATCAGCAATGATCTCCTGTGGCGAACAGCAGGCAAATTCGAGCTGCTCGACCGAATTCTACCCAAGTATCAGGCAACTGGCCATCGAGTCCTGATGTTCTTCCAGATGACTGCGATCATGGACATCATGGAGGACTACCTGCGCTACAAACGGATCGAGTATCTTCGGTTGGATGGTACGACCAAATCTGACGAGCGTTCCGACTTGTTGCGAGAATTCAACCACCCTGAGTCCAAGTACTTTATGTTCTTGCTCTCCACACGTGCTGGTGGCCTCGGTCTCAACTTGCAAACCGCCGACACTGTTATCATTTATGACTCTGACTGGAATCCTCACCAGGATTTGCAAGCTCAGGATCGTGCGCATCGTATCGGCCAGAAGAATGAAGTTCGAATTCTTCGACTCATTAGCTCTAACTCGGTGGAAGAGAAGATCCTTGAGCGAGCGCGATACAAGTTGGACATGGACGGCAAGGTCATCCAGGCTGGTCGTTTCGATAACAAGTCATCTGAAACAGACCGAGATGCTATGCTTCGAACGCTGCTAGAAACCGCAGATATGGCTGATTCTGGCGAGCAGGAGGAGATGGAGGACGATGAGCTGAACATGATGTTGGCTCGAAACGATGATGAGATGGTAATCTTCCAGAAATTAGACCAGGAGAGACAGAAGAACTCCCCCTACGGCAATGGACCAGGCAGCAAACCTCGACTTATGGGTGAGGAGGAATTGCCTGACATCTATCTGAACGAAGGCAATCCAATTTCCGAAGAGTCCGAGGAGGTTGTCCTGGGCCGTGGTGCACGTGAGCGTACCAAGGTGCGATACGACGATGGTCTCACTGAAGAGCAGTGGCTCATGGCAGTGGATGATGAAGAAGATTCTCCCGAGGCCGCTGCGGCACGCAAACAAGCCCGTAAGGACAAGCGAGAGGCCAACAGATTGAAGAGGAGTGCCATTCTCAACTCGATGGACGAATCGCCTGCGGCCAGCCGAGCAAGCACGGAAGAGATCGAGACTCCTAAAAAGCGAGGACGCAAGCCAGGCAGCAAGAATGAGAAACGCAAGGCCGAGGATGGTAATGAGGAGCCCCCAGCGAAGAAGCGACGAGGACCTCAAGGACGCCCTAGCAAGGTCAGCCTCGAGTCCCGCCTGCCGCCTCATCAACGTGAAATGCTGCAGAAGAGTCTCCGGAACTTGTATGATGGCCTCATGACCCTGGAAGTCGATGACATCGAGCCACCGGAGGACGATGAGTCGGATCCTGGAAAGCGTCTAATCATTGGACCCTTCATCAAACTGCCCCCCAAGCGCGACTATGCCGACTACTACGTCATCATCCAAAACCCCATCTGCATGAATCAGATTCAGACCCGAATCAAGAAGGAAGAGTACACGTGCTTGAGCGGACTTCGAAAGGATATTGAGTTGATGATCCGCAACTGCCAAACCTACAATGAGGACGGAAGCATTCTCTACCAGGATGCCAAGGTCATGAACGTAAGTGATAACTGAGGTGTCTCTTTTATAGTGTTGGATCTGACAGTTACTTAGGAATTCTTCAACACCAAATATCAAGAAGAACTGGCCGCGCATCCCGAGCTCCAAGAGCTTGAAGATGGAGGCAAAGACAGCTCGGTGGCGCCCTCTGGAAGCGGCGGCACACCGCAGCCCAGTGGTACCCGGATCAAGTTGATTTCAAGTAGCTCAAGGGAGCCCAATGGCGGTAGCACTGCCGCCCAGAGCGATGAGGAATGATGGATTTGCTAGCATTCTGCGGCGGTGGTTGCTCGAAAAGAGCGATGCGGAAAGGACCCTTGACAGTGGCCAGATGATTTGAAGGCATTTGGCTCTTGAAAGAGGGTATCAAGATGGCCCATGAGGCACGGATCGCGGGGGCGACTGTTTGATGATATATGCAACGGCGTTGGGCAGGATGGGTGTCAATAAACATGTATTCCAGGAAAGGGGGAAGCGAAGGATTGGGGAAATCAAATACCATACAAGATGCATCATCCAGAGTCATTTCCTGGGTCTCATGGCCGAGGAGGTCTTTGGAGGGTATCAAGCCTGCAAAGGGTTGGCGAAGTTGCGCTGCGCTGCGTGTTTAGATAAACTAGTAGGCTGTGTTTTAATAGAAGTTGACATAAGATCACCTTGAGCTTGTGTGAACGAGAAGGCTGAGTTGAAAGCTGGCTGGGAGTTGGCAACTTTGAATGAATGCAGTCAGGTGCAAGTGTGTTTTTGGCGTTGAGGTCAGGTGTCAGTCTGGATGTCTGGTGCCTCGCCCGGCTTGTTGACTTGGTCTTGTAACGTTAATTCTTTCCTTATTTGCCACACTCAGTCTGCTTCTCATACACACAAACTGCACTTGGCAGCCAATAGACAAGCAGTGTCATCTCCAAGACCAGGGTCGATGGATAAGACAAGATGAAGAAGACTTTGCTACTCTGTTTCATCCACGGTTTCAAGGTTTGTGTTGCGTGCCCCTCCCCCGCGTTCGTCACGGCGTGGGAGGCCACAGGCTGAGCTGAGCTGACCGCGGTCGCTATCCATCAAGGGCGGCGAGGACACGTTTGGCGTCGACTACCAGTTCACCAAGGACCTGCGCGACCTTGTGTCCGAGGCGCTGCCCAAAATCAATGTCGAGGTGGTGGTGTATCCCAAGTATGAGACTCGCGGGGATCTCGGCGACTGTGTGAGTCGCTTTCGCGATTGGTGCGTATCTATCCAGTTCTCTCCAACATCGATGTCTATCTAGGTCGTATGTTACTGGGGTTATTAAAGCTAACTAATCTCCATACAGGCTACAGAATAAAGTCATCGACATGGAGGTCGCTGCCGGCACGCCATCGCCGACGGTAGAGCCCTCCGTGCGCACCATCCTCATCGGGCACTCCATGGGCGGCATCGTCGCCGCCGAGATGCTCATCAGCCTGGCGTCTGAGAAGCCCATTTACACGGAGGACGGCATCCAAAAGTCAGACGTGCCCACCTTTAACGCTCTCATGTTCCCTTGCATCCAGGGCGTCCTCGCCTTCGACACCCCTTATCTGGGCATCTCCCCTGGCGTGGTCGCCCACAGCGCCGAGGACCAGTACAAGAACGCTGCGCAGGCTGCCAGCGCGATCTCGCAGCTCAGCGGCCTCGGTGCCTCGCTCTGGGGCGCCAAGCAGGCTGCCAGCTCGCCGTCCACGTCTCCCGCCCCGCCAAAGACGGCGGGCTCGCTTCCTGCTCCTCCGGCGGCCAGCAGCAGCCCGTGGCAGAAATGGGGCAAGATGGCCATGTACGCGGGTGCAGCTGGCGCGGTGGCTGCCGGAGGCGCGGCGGCGTGGATGAATCGGGATCAGCTGGGCGAGGGGTTGACCTGGGCAACGTCGCATCTCGAGTTTGTGGGTTGTCTCGCCAGAGGAGAGGAGCTGCGGAAGCGCGTGGCTTTTCTCCTGCAACTGCGAGAAGAGCTTGACGTGGGCTTTGCGAACTTGTACACGCGCCTTGGTCAGTCGGCGTCTGCTAAGCAGGTCAACGTCGTTGGGACGGTGCTTGGGCCGGACAGGACATTTTGCAATCTTCCCAAGAAGCAGCCGGGAGGGACGTGGAGGGAGGCTATCAATGACAAGGCAACGGACGAGGTTGGAGCACATATGCGTAAGTTCTGCCTGTCACGGTGCAGTATATGGACTGACATGATAACCAGACATGTTTACGCCCAAGGAGAATCCTGGGTATGACAGGCTGGTGCAGGATGCTACGGGGTTGATTGCCGAGTGGCTACAGAACGGATGGTATGAGACGAGTGCTGAGGAGCCGCTGTTGTTGGAGGAGGCGCCGTCATCTTGATGTTCGACTGGCTGTTGGTAGTTTTTTTTTTTCCTACTTAGATGATGCTTCTACCTTGTAGACTTGTATTACATTAGACCCATTGACACTAAGCCTCTATCTTCCAATGTCTCTGTCTTGCGTTTCCCTTTTATATGAACCTACTCTTTTTTTAATCACATCTCTTTTTTTACCCTCCAGTGGTCTATCCTTTATTGAGCCTTTTCATTCTGCGCCTTGAGGTTGCGCATAACCTTGCGCCTCTGGCTCATCATGTGAGTGTAGAGGATGTAAGATCCTATGTCTAGTTAGTATGGTTCTCTGATTTGGATTTTGTTGGAAGGGATCTGTTTCTTCCGTGTCCCATTCGCACTCACCAGGAACATATATGGCCAAAATAGCATTTAGAGCCCACTTGTACAAGTCGCTAATCTCGCCAGCAGGCTTGGTGGCGAGCCAGATGAGGGCGCACTCGCTCAGGATGCCGAGGGGGTAGAGGACGAAGAAGGTGTTGTAGCGCAGCCAGGTCAGCGGCCTGGGCTGCAGGCCGGACAGCGAGAGGGCGAAGAAGGAGTAGCGGATGATCTCGGTGACGGACCAGGCGACCAGCATGGACGAGTAGAAGGGGGACTGGGCGAGGGAGGGGAAGACGTCGACGACGGCCCAGACGAGGAGGAAGCGGGAGGATACCTGCATGAGGGTCGTGAGGAGGGGGGCGCGGACGACGTCTGTAGAAGAGGAGGTATCAGTATCTTAACTCTGGAGGGCATTGGAGGAGAGGGAGAGGTTACCGAGCAGAGAGTGCAGCACCTCCATGCCGGCCATTGTCTGCGTCCACTTTGTCCACTCGCCAGCTCCGAGGTAGACAAAGTCGGGCCCGCGGAGGGCAACGAGGGAGACGGTGCGGCCGAGGACGACGCTCCATGCGACGGCCGAGACGAAGTTGTAGAGGATGAGGTAGCCCGTGTTGAGCGGCGAGGCCGGCTTCTTTGGTTTTGCGGCAGCGTTGGTGGCCATCTTTGAGTTGCAAGGTTTAATGCTGGACAAGGAGAGGAAAGTGAAGGGATCAGAGTTGAGAAGTCGACTTGTCCAAAAAATTATCTGCTGGGAATGAATGTTGAGAAATGCCACTTTCAATTCGATATGCTGGTTTCCTGTTTGGGCTTAGTGCTGAGAGCTCCCGATGCCAGGGGTCTGGTTTGGTGGGGATACAGGGGGAGCTTGTACCGTCTTCTTTCTTGACTTAAAAGAAAAGGGCATACAATTCTAACCTCGCAATAACCGCCCTCATCTTTGCTCCAGAGATGGCGTGCTTTTTCTTGAGATTCACCTCCGTCATAGCCCTGCTAGAAGGCTACTTCTGGCTCTTAATTCCGTAATTACCTTGGTCCCGCACGCTATCCTTCCCAGCAGTTCTCCCAAGCGTCGCCATGGGCTCACAGGACGTGCGATCCAACAATGTTGCTGTTTTACCTCCGAGACACACTCCTAAATCGCCGGCTGGATTTATGACATGAATCACTCTTCTCTGTTTATTGATCACGAAGAATAATAATTGCAGCGTTTGCAGTCGATGGATTCTACACGGCACTCCTTCATTCTCAGCCTGCCACGAGTTCCCATTCAATACGTCGCAGTCAACCTCTGCACCAGATAGTCACCGCTATTAATACCCTCATACTTCTTATCCTCCTCACTCCCAAACGTCCCCGGAATAGCCTCAATGTAGCTGTCAAAGTTGGGGTTGCAAAAGTACCTATCGACCTCGTCAACCATGCCCACGCCCTCAAGCCTGAATACTCACGCAATGCTGTACCGCGGTGGGTAGGACTCGGTCTCTCGCATAGGCGGCTCAACCACTCTGTGGAGAGTGCTCTTGATGGTGTCGTTGCTCCACCGCGCGAGCAAATCTCCGGCGTTGACCACGACGGTGCCCTCGATGGGCGTGGCGTCGACGAAGTGCCCTGTAGGACTCTTGACTTGTAGTCCGCCGCGGTCGTCCTGGAAGAGCAGAGTGACTGATCCGTAGTCCTGGTGTTGATGAGCTTAACTTTCGTATGCTGGCCAAGAGACTCACACTATGCTCTCCTGCTCGTACGGCGCCAGGGTTCAGCCTAAACACCTGTGACTTGACAGCTGGGTAATGCAGCAACCGTAGAGTATTGTCGCCAACGTCAACGAAAGAGTCAAAGAAGCCTCCCTTAAGCCCCATTCCCACAGCGATGGCCCTCATCACCTCAACGTGCAGCATGCGACACTGCTCAAAGAAGCCCATCATGTCATCTCGAAAGCCGACAATGCCGCCCTCCTCCTCAGGCCACTGGTTCGGGTGTCCAGGCTCATCCTCCCGACCAATCTCGTAGCTTTCCTTGAGGTCTGGTGCGGCATCGCGTTCCTTGCCGACTTGCTCGAGATCTGTGAGCTGGGTGTTCTTTTCGCGCCCGGGTGCAGAGTAGCCTCGGTTGGCCTCTGGCGTTGTCCAGGCCATGCCCATCTTTGTCTCGGACGGCTGGTCGAAGAAGCGTGCAGAGAGGTCGAAAGCATGCTGCAAGTCTTTGGGAGGTATGGGATGGTTCTTGAGGTAGACGAAGCCGGCGGTCTGGAAACCGTGGAGAATCGCCCTGGCTGTGTCGTTGCGCTCGAGGGATGTCCCGTCGAGGAAGCGAGAAAAGTCGATGAGCTGGGGGAGAGGCATGTCTGAGTTGGATTAATTGCTATATCGCTGTGTGGTTGCACTTACGGGGATGGAGAGGCCCTCCTTGCTGACGGCCAGGTCTGAAGCCATTTCGCAGTTGGACGTAGCAGGTAAACTATTCTTCCTTAGAGGTTCAAGATGGCATGAACAAGAGTATGTGTCTCAGAAATAATTCAGTTATTAGAAAACACAGACACGGGGCAGAAAACGCCGTGGCTTAGGAGAAGATGGATAAACTTCGTTGTTCGCAACGCCGGTCAGCCATCAACGGCCCCGACCGCAATAGACTGAGCCTCTCATATACCCAAGCCCCTCAAAAGCTCGATAAGTCATACCGGGCATTGAGCTGTGTAACGGGGGGCCTCAGTGCCTGCCTGCTGTACATGCCCTCTAGTGTCACTGATAAGGAGCAATCAAGCGATAAAGTTGCTACTGCCTCTTTGCAGCGATAACGGCCATGCGGGGGATGACCACTTCTGCTCCTGCTGTACTACCAGCATGATCAGCTGCCGAGACCTGGTTGGCATCTTCACCTGCATGGCTGCGTGTGTTGAGGGGAGTCTGAGACATTGATACCTAACGAGGTGTTCTACCTCACCGTCACTTCAACAGCCTCAGAACACCGTCTTGTAACCCTTATCCAGCACTCATCAACTGCTCTCCCAAGCCATGGCCTCCTCTTCACCCCGCGTGGTGGACATCCACACCCACATGTATCCTCCCTCTTATATCCGCATCCTCGAGTCTCGCTCTGCCATTCCCCTAGTTCGCAAGTTTCCCCAGGCGTCCGACCCGCGACTCATTCTTCTAGAAGCAGAAGCAAAGGCGCTGGAGGAGGCGGAACATAACCCCGATGCAAAGCCACCAGGCCGGCCGCTGACATCACACTATGCATCTCTTGCGCAAAAGATTCATTTCATGGACACGCACAAGATTGACGTCTCCGTCATCTCTCTCGCCAACCCATGGCTGGACTTTCTGAAGCCCGATGAGGCGGGCGCCATAGCAAAGTCCGTCAATGAGGAGTTCTCAAGCATGTGTAACCAACATCCTGGAAGGTTGTTCTTCTTTGGGACTCTGCCTTTAACAGCAACGCTTGACACGGTGATCGCCGCTATAGAGCACCTTCAGCAGCTCAAATACTGCCGGGGTGTTATTCTAGGCACATCAGGCCTTGGAAAGGGCCTGGACGACCCTAATCTCTTGCCCATATTCGAGGCACTCGCCCAAAACGGGCTAACCATCTTCCTACATCCACATTACGGGCTTCCCAACGAGGTCTGGGGTCCCCGAGCGAGTGCCGAGTACGGCCACGTTCTGCCCCTGGCCCTTGGCTTCCCTATGGAGACGACAATTGCCGTGACAAGGATGTACTTGGCAGGTGTTTTTGATGAAGTTCCAGACCTACGCATGATCCTTGCTCACAGTGGCGGGACCCTTCCTTTCCTCGCAGGAAGAATCGAGAGCTGTGTCTTACATGACGAGCAGCTTGTTCGTGAAGGAAAGGTAGCCAAGAGCCGCCGAACGGTGTGGCAAGTCCTAAAGGAGCAGGTTTATCTGGATGCCGTCATCTACTCGGAAGTCGGGCTCAAAGCTGCCATCGGGGCCAGCGGAGCGGATAGACTCATGTTTGGCACCGACCACCCTTTCTTCCCACCACTCACAAGCGACGAGCAGGGCGAATGGGAGAGTGTCGGCCTAAACACCAAGGCCGTTGCTCAGGCTATTGGACAAGACACCCAGGATTACAAGGCTATTATGGGAATGAATGCCGTTAAAATCTTGGGGCTCGACCAAGAATCATGATGGTACTAGAAATTCAATATTAGCGCAAGACACAAACGCCATCCAGGTGTATTGAGAGTGCTACCGATCAAGACTCCATGTTTCATCTGTCCCAACTTCATGAGGCGGATGCCTCCTCGGCAAACCTCACTTCGGCTTGGTGTATCCTCGTCTTTGCTACGAGTAGCGCCTTGTCGGCTTCTTGGTGTTCTTCAGATGTCGCCTCACGCTTCTGTATGTTTTTTACTGCTTGTACCGCACGCAGCTTGTCGCAGACAAGCTCCCAGTAGAGTCTTTTTTCGGTTCCGAAATCCATAGAAAAGTCTCCCGGCACCTTCATGACGCCGTTGAGAGGCTGTGAAGTCGTTCTCCCCTCATCAGCAGCCTTTCGCGACTTGCGCAAGAACTTCTCTCTCGCCTCATCCTGCTTCTTCTTTTCCTTCTTTTCCTTGAGACGCCGTCTTGCCTCGGCCAGGTCTTCCATCTCTTGAGCAGCGTCTGCCTGTCGCTTCTCCTCTTCCTCGCGCATGCGCCGTTGCTCAACGAGCCTTGCCCTCTCCTTCACAATCTCCTCCTTCTCCCGCTGTTCCTTCTCTTCACGCTGGCGCTTCCAGGCGTTCTCACGGGCCTCGAGGTCGTCGACGAAATGCTTGCGCTGCTTGTCCATGGCCTCGCGCTCTTGCTTTCGCAGCAGCGCAGCCTTGATGGCGCCATCGTAGGCTGCGCGCGCAGGGGTATCAGATAGGATATCTCGGGCGCGCTCAAAGAGCTCCCATTTCTCGGCATCGAAGTTGTCGCCGGCCTTGTCAGGGTGGTATTTCAGGGATCGCTTTCGCCACGCGCGATGGATGTCCTCCTTTGGTGTGAGGGCATCGACGCCCAATAGGTCGTAGAGGTCGACATCTTTAGAGGCGTAGTCCTGCGCGTATTGCAGCAGGTCCGCCGATTTGGTGTTGGAGTCCATCCTCGTCTCGCCTCGTCGGTGGTGGGTTGACGATAGGCAGTTGGTTAAGTTCGCGACGGGACTCGCTCTATAGAAATCGCCGGACGCCAGGTCACGTGACCTTGCTTCTGTCATGATGTTGCCCACGGAGGGAGATGGCCATTTTATCCATCTTGGCGAAGAGGATAGGTGTTCATTTTGAGTAGCTAGGTTTGTTAAGGCTTGGATTTGTGTTGATTTTGCGTATCGCGATGCAATTGGGGAGGTTATGTTGGTTTGATGCTATGATGCCTCTGAATTGCCACTTATACAGCCATATTTTTTTGCTACTATCTTTAAGCATCTAAACCGATCTTTATTAGGTTCCGCTTATACAGAGACGCTATAAGATTACGAAAGCCTTGCCTACCATATGGTCTACTTTCTTCACATCAACACAAGTTTGGACTTACTACTATCCAAGGGCATGTCTCACCGAGTCTCGAGTTTTCTATCACCGGCGAGGCTAAGAGAAAACTTGTTGTGACTTTATCACACTAGATAGTCAATCTTCTTTGCAAATAAGAAATCCTCTTGCAATATATTAAACATGGTATAGCCCTACCCTCTATAACGACAATCTACGGCTTGAAGTTCAACTAACCACGAAATCCCAAGTCTATAAATAACCCAATATCCAAATGCCATAATATGCACTTTCACTCCAAGTCACTCTCTCAAGCCCCCTTTGTGTCAGAAAAGTGAAACACGTTAGGCGATCCCGCCGAAAGCTTGAGTAGATACCGCTCATAAGGACCCAGCGGCTCCTCGACCATGATGCGCTGCGCCTTGTCAGTGTGCCCAGTCTTATCATCACCAGTGTACTCCCACACCCATCTGCCTTTACTCCAGTCGTTGGGGTGGCCCATGCCGTCCTCCTCATCCTCTGGATCCCAGCCCGGGTGGAAAGGCACGGGGTCATGATACTTTTCACCCGTGCGCTTCACTCTCCAGTTCTTCAGCAGCGACGGGCAGTCCCACACGGTCTTGTCGTTCAACCCGAGACCCTGGCAAGCGAGACGGATCCGTACCGAGCTGTGGATGCGCTCGTTGGTGTCCTGGAGAAACCTGGTCTCGTCGAGCTTCGTCTTGGGGTCGAGGGGCTTGTACAGCCCCGGTGTGCGGACAGTCTTGCCGGAGAGCTTGTAGAGTAGACTTGACGCCTTGTTGATCGAGCCCAGTCCCCAGGGCCTGACGGGGTTGTTGTTGTCAAAGATTGGGCTGACTGCCCATTGTTCCGGGACGCCCTTCTTCTTCTTCTTCTTGCCTTTGAGTTTTGTCTTGGAGTGGGTTGCCTGGTAAAATTCGGTGGTCTGTTGGAAATAACGCTCCAACGAAGGCAAGTCGAATTCGACGCCCACTGAGGCCAGCTGATCCATCATCCCTAAGCGTACCTAGGTTAACATTGCATTATACCAACTCAGAGGCACTTCAAACTCACATGCGAGGGTACAGTTGGAAATGCCCTGGTCTTCCCACCCGCCGCCGCAGTTGGCGTGATTGCCAGGGAACCAGACCTGTCTCAGATCCGTCGTCAGCCTGTTCTCAGGGAGTCTCTCCCAGACAGCCGGGCTGAACGGCGGACGCGTCTCGTCCAGGGCGAGCGCCTGGAAGGCATGCTCAATCCTGTCCGACAAGCTTGTGTCGTGCCACTTGTACGTGCTCAAAAGGTCAGCTTGAGAAACTCTACCAAGGAAACAATGGGGGGAGACTTATTCATCATTGTCGGGGCGGATTCCCAGCTTGTCCAGCCATGCGACACGGGGAACACCAAGACTGCCTACTGTATCCCACACGCACACAGCCTTGATCTTGATGAGGTCGCCCTCCCCGTTGTCGTGCTTCACGCGGGTGTAGCCCAGCTTCTCCAGGCGGGCTCGGTACTCGACGGCGGCGTCCTTGCCCTTTGGCTTGTTTGGGAACGGGATGTTGGGGAATGGATCGACGTAGTCGTCGTTCATCCAGTTCTGCATGTCCTTGAAGATGGGGTAGAAGTGCTCGACGCCCTCGCGGGTGAGGAGACCCAGAGCGCCAACCATGCCGGCCACAGAGCGGACTGTGAAGGCACCCCGGGAGTAGCCAACTAGGATGATTTCATCACCATCCATATAGTTGGCGCATAGAAAGGAATAAGTTTCTCGCATGCGCTGAAGTGGTGTTAGTCTACAGCCTTGAAGCATGGCTCCTCAGCACTCACCTCAGATAGACCCAGACCAAAGGCTCCTCCCGTGATGCTATCGAGCATATTGCTCCCCGTGCCGACACCAGACTCATAGTTGATGATCTGGAGTTTTCCGTCACTGCACCTCCGCTTGAAGCAGCGGGAAATGCGAGTCACGTTGGATGTCACCTGGAGGGTTCCCGCTCTCAGCAAGCCGGGCTCCTCGTAACCATTATCGCTGTCCATCCAAGTGCCATCGCAGCAAGCGATCAACCGCTTGGTTGTCTTGGGGGTTGAAGCCATTGTAGAAGATGATGAAGACATTCTTGAAAAGAGTGATTTCGGATTTCAATCTCTCCCTGCCAAGAATCCTAACTGAAACGAATCAATGCGAATGAAAGACGCAGAAGTCCAATAACGACCTCAGCAGGAGAAAGAATGGGCTTATATATTCACCATCTGAGACCAACAACGCGACAGAAAAAGAAGAGCATGTAAGACGGCAAAGGTACACAAGTTGACAGAGCCGCAGCCTCAAGATCTTGCCATCCTGTGGACACAAAAATAGGCGGTACGTGCAACCAACAGAGTCGCTTCCCCCCTGTTCACAGCCTGCCAGGGCTGAGAAAGGTTCGCGAGATTACGCCTCAAAGGAACCCGGCCGAATCCAAGGGTTTCACACTGCCAAGCCCGGGGGTATTGTGCAGTCAGCGACCATTCTGGCGTTCAAATCGTCTGGTGACGAGATGAAATCCTCCCGTCTCAAACCCAATCAATAGGGGACCAACCGCCAAGTTGCGAGGCCATCCAAAAGGGCAGCCAGCCTCGCAATGCATTCCTTTGGGTTCCTCCCCCTGTATCTGCAGATGCAGCGAGCAATTCGCGAATGAGATTCTTCGGGGCCCTGGGGCTCATCAAGCCACTGATTACTTGGTCCACTTGGGGGCCGAACCACTCGAATAACCTCCCCTTGTCAGCACCTCCTATGCTGTCTGCTTAGTGGCCGAGTTCCCTCGGTCCATCCCGCTGCATGTCTCTCACAAAAAAAAAAGGCGAACCGGCGCTTCTGCGAGGTTGAAAAGGGAACCAGAGCTGAATGTCGATCGCTGACACCAACAACTTTCACTAGGGTCGATTCAGCCCCGGGACCCCAGACGGGTGTCTAGACCCTGGTTCCTGTTGTTGGTAAGCTCGTCGTCCATCACCAAAAAGGCTCACATTGTCTTGCACTTCCGGGGTTATTGCTCTAAATATCAACCACATAGCCACAATTATGTGGAAGCAATGTGCCATGCAGCATCCTTACAGCTACTCATCATGTCTCTCATGGCTCCCTTCAGCGGCAAGCCGAGGCTGTGTTGGCTTCAATGTCTCACAAGTTGCTTCTTGTGCCGCCCCCATATCCTTGAATGCCAAGTACCAATGAATGTCTCGCCCTCGGAGTTTGCTCCAAGGAGCAGTACACAGCGCTCAGAGTCGGTGGGTCGAAATAAACCCCATCACTCCGGATGTACGGACTTGTGATCCTTCGACGATTCAGCCCTGTTGCCGTCATCTCATCTGACTGTCTTGTACGATGAGGAACACGCTTGCCAACCTCGTGCGGACTTTCCGAGGGTCGGACAAGCGAGGCTTGGTACCAATGAGGCTTGCAGTGCGACAAGCCTCGATGTTGATACATGATTGACTAGACACACTGGTTGACAGGTTGCACAGAGTAGCCAGCCTCTAAGCAAGGCGTAAGCCTCAGAGTCACCTTTGGCAATCGAGAGGAACCATGTCAGCACAGAGTTGGGGTATCTTTCATCTATCTAAGATGTGGCGTCTTTGTTAATACAATGTTCTACAGCGTCTATACTCTGTCCCATCAATGCTGCTGCTGGGCCTCCAGCCCTCTCCTCAGCCAGTCCGGCACAAACGCCTTGACCTTGACGCCATTCCGGCTCCCCTCCTCTCCCCACTCAAGCACAAACTCATCCTCAGGGTTGAACGCCGCCGCCGCCGTCTCCCCCGGCAGCACAACGTCCGTCATGATCTCCAGACGGCACAGCCCGAGTCCGATGTTGCCCACGCCCTTGAGCCACTTGCCCGCGCTGCGGCCGCGCTTCTCGAACCGTCCAATGCTTGTATCCCGAGGAATCATGTCCGCTGTTGCGCTCTCGAGAGAGGGAGCCGCACCGTCGGCGTGGTACTGCAACGCCGTGGGCGGCGCGTGCTCCTTCTCGTAGACCACACAGGGCAGGATACGCTTGCGGACGACGCCGCGGTGCTTGGTGCGGATAGTAAGCTCCTGGCCGACATAGCAACCCTTGCGGAAGTCAATTCCATTCATGACATCCATGTTACTCTCCTGCGGAAGGGCGTTCTCCCGTGAGATCTCATCCTGACCCTCGGCAACACCATGTAGATATCGTCGAATCGTGTACGCATCCTCGGTGCTTCGCTCAAGGTCGACCTCGGGTGCTTTCTGGTCCAGCTGCAAGACTCGATATCCCAAACCCGGTACACGCGGGTCCTGAAGACTCAGCTTTGTTCGACCGAGGATCGAGTCCCAATTGGTTCCATTTGAGTCATCCCAAGCATGCCAAACAGCTGCTTCGTCCTCGGCCAGCAGACGAACAGCCAGCTTCGCTCTGAGCTTGTAGCGCTTCATATGCTTCGCCAGCATCTGCGCTTGATCTGCGTCAACCTCGATCAAGAAACCCGGCTCCTCGGCCGAGGCATTGTGATTAGGGTATACAAAGACATCGTAGAGCACCCTGCCCGTCGCAGTCAGGAACGCGGTATAGAACCCATCTCTCCTCGGGTGTCCATCTTCTGCAGAAACATTGGCAGTCACAATACCCTGCAGAAACTTGGCGGCGTCAGGCCCAGCAATGGAGATCAGCCTCCTCGAAGTCAGCGGCGTGAGTCCCGAGGCGGGCGGCGGAGGGGGAGACAGCGAAGTCGCGAATTGGCGGCGTTGCAGCCGGCAGGTGCGGCAGATGAGGCCCGAGGAAAGATCGCGAGCTAGGGCTCGCCTCGGGAGATTTCGCATGGTTGGTTAAATGCGTGGTTTTTTTTTTAAATCAACGTTTTGACATGGGGAGGTGTGGTTGCTATGCCCGGTGTTTTCGGCATGGAACATTTGCGAAAAACTTCCATCATGACGTACCGGCGGCAAGCGGGTGGTCCGTGCGTGCCGGCGAGCCAAAAACCGAGGGAAGGCTTCAACGGATCCTTCGGACTTTTGACAATCAACGGTCCCTACGCACGGTCTAAAGACCGAGAAGCGGATGACAAGAGGTGGAGAGGGGTGGGAAAGAAGAGGAGGGATCTACAATTAGTCAAATCATTAGTCTGCGGCTTTAGAGGCAGAAAGTCTTCACTGTTCACAAGATGTAAAGTCCTATTCCCGTGTCTCGGCCGGAAAGCACGCAATATCATCATAACTAATCAAGCGGAAGAGTCGGATACAAAAGACCATATATCACAATGGAAAAAAAAGACATAATTGTCAGCAGCCAGTCAACTCAAACGGCTCACAAGGACCGTCGTGTGGACTGGTGGATAACATCAGCACCCCTACTACAGACGGCCAAGTGATAACGCTACACATCGTGACCGGGAGCTCAGATACCGAGAGAGATAGATAAGCTAGATAATCAATTGGTCCCAAAGCGTCTGTGATAAGGGCTTATGCCTGTCCACCTTACAGAGTTCAAGGTCAGCAGCTCACCCAGGGTCAGAGAGTCTTGAATATCGAGGGTGTAACGGTGATCAGCAGACGCCTCTACATGTTTCTAATCATTTACAAATTACAGCATCATCGACAACGGCATCAACCATCGAGTCCCCGATATTAGGAGCATGTTTTTGCACATCCTCGGCGTCTCGGCGCGAGATCGCTCCGTTCCTTAGTCACTTTCCCCAGACTTTTACACTAGACCCAGCCAGCCAATCAAATTGAACAGCCAGGGCTGTGTGCGATTTCCATGTCCGATATCCGGCCCGGCCTTGATCGGGAGGGAAACCGGAAGAAAGTGGATCTCCTCGAGGTCCTGTGACCGACCAAGGCCGGCCGATACGACGCCGTGCTCTGTGCCAGCGTTTCCACTGCGTCCGATGCGGACCTTGTGTCGATTTCACCAAGGCTTGCGCAAGAGCCAACATACATGGCAATACTAGAGACACGCAACATCGACCCCCCTGAAGCAACGCTGTAACGATCAAAAAAAATCTCATGCCATTACGTGCTTGCGTGTTGGTGACGAATCTCGCACGTTCGATTGTTGCATGTCCTGGGTACGCGTATGTGTAGAAACCGAGTGCGACAGCGAGGGGGGCCAAGATCCCCCTGGAACTTATCAATCTCATGATAAAGCAGCCCAGATCACCTGGCCAAAACCCCAGCTTCCCCCCCTCTCCCGAACGATCTACCGCTTTTAGCTCACGACTCCCGAACGCGAACACGCCAGGGTCGATTGTCTACACATCGAGGCCCTTCTCTTTCGGCTTCTTGAGGCCACAGCACTGCAACTCCAGAGCCTGGACTCAACCCTCGCTTAGACACGCAGCCGTTTCCTCCTCAGACCACCCCAAGGCCGAGGCTCTCTGTCCCGTCCCACGTGTGACCGAGTCAATTAAGACAGTGATTTCCAGAGTTTGCTTCTGGACGTTGCTCCCCGACACGGGTCGAGGTCAACAGCCATCGGTCGCCCAGCCCCCGGAAGCGGTCAGTCCAGCTTGCGTCGGGGGCACGCCAATGTGCCCTTGCATGAAGAAAAGGAATGTGCCTGAGATCCATAGCGCCTAGGCCTTTTCGGTGAGAAGACGATTTAGTGGATAGCGTCAAGCGAAGACCAGTCTGCCGTGGAAACGTGTTTGTGATTTCGAAATAAAATTTTCACTCTTTTCTTTTGCTTTTTGCCAAGTCATCATCGTATTGGGCAGCCAGCCTCACTTCCAACAAGGGTTCACCTCGAGCCCAAAGCGTCTTGTTGGCTAAGGGACAGCGGAACTCCATTATCACAAGGGAAAGTTGGCCAAAAAATGCTGTTGAACCTAAGCGGAGTCAGTTTGTGCCCCCGATGGCGCATTGCAGAATTTGTGCATGGCTCATCCCTGGATCCTAACTGTGTCGTTTTGATGTTTCCAGTCCTTTGAGAGGTTCTAGCCAGCGCCAGCAAAGTGCAAACATGGTGGGCCTCAGATCCCCTCTCTGCCCCACGGCTGCCTTTTATGCGGTGCATGCATCCATGTCTCGTGGGGGAAAAGAAAAAAATTAGTGGAAGATCCCAAGTGTGAAACTGACAGTCAGAGCCTGCCGACGCTTCCCAATGTTCTGATGTTGTTTTTGCCAAGCCTTTCTCGTCCGTCAGGCGGAAAGAGGGAGGGGGTAGAGAAAGAGAGAAGGCGTTGAGGTTCTCGGCGGTTTGCGAAGACGGCCCAAGGGGAGGGGGCCTTGCTTTGGTCCGATATGCCTGTAAATTCTATTGCCTTTTTTTCCCCCTCGCTTGTCGTGTCCGTGTTACGGCCCTGCCTTTGCGCCCTGGCGTTGACGTTGGCAAAAAAATACCCATCAGGCGGGCTTGGTAAGCCCCCCGAACAAAAAGGCTCCATGTCATTCTTTTGTCAACCGAGCCCTTCTGTCCTTTGTCGCTGACATAACGCCCTTGTTGAGAACAAATGTCTCCGCTGACGAAAACTCCGACCGCCCCCAATGTGTACCATTTTCAAGACCTGATTGGGTCCTCTCGACCTTGATGGGTGGGACGTCAAGGTCTGCCAGATGGCCGGGACGAGCTGATGAATCATTCACGATTCACCGAGAGCCACCGGATCGAACAGAGAGAGGGAAGCAGCAGAGAAATGTGAAAGAGGGTCAAAGGGGTGTGTGTGTGTGTCTGTGCCCCTCGCACGGCGGAGAATCGGGGAGTCCGTGTAGTGCGCCGAGCATCCGCAACGCTCGCACGCCTCATGGATGCCGAGTCGCGCGGCCATGTCTCGTTGGTCCAGGGACCAGATCGGCCCATGATTCAGACCGATCCCCCGATATCGCGAAATTTTCGCCGCTGATAAGGATATCGGTCGGAAGCCCTTGCATGGCGTCAACGCCCGCGGCGATGAAGAGATAGCCGGCTGGCCGAGGCAGCAGCAGCAGCAGCGGTCACGATAGCGGCGTTCACGATTTTGCAATGGGAAACTCGAAGAGATGATTTTTGAATGTTTTTGTCAATTGTTTTTTTGGTATCTTTTTGGACTCTTGTAGAGCCTCTTCTGTTTTTGGTGAGCTATCTACCTCGTGTGAGGGGGGAACCTATCAAAAGGGTGCCACTCAACCCATGATGCATGTCCAACCAGTGGTGCTCCCGGGAGCGGCAACTCATTCAAATCCTTATTCCCCCGTGTTCCTGGTGATGATCCTCCTTCTTTGTTCTTTCAAGAGTGGTGAAAAGCCTTTCCCTTTGTTGTATGACACAATGAAAATCCCGTATAAGTCGTATCCTTCTTTATTGATGTAGTCAAAGAAAATGCAAATGCTTTTTTGGTGTATCCGAATGGTCCGTGTGGTATCCCGCTGTATAGTTTGAAACGCCTTGCAATGCCGCCATCGCTTTGTTGTATATGAAACAAGTCGCTAAAAAAAGAAAATCACAATTCAATTAGAGGCAGATCCATACTCCTGCTTAGTAGACCGAGATGGCCGACACCAGCCTCGCGGGATTTCGAGGCGGCAGGTAGTATTCCTCGTCGTAGAATGAATTGGATTCGTCCTCTTGTTGCGACTGCTCCTTGGCGTCCTTCTCGTCGAAGCTGAGAATGGGCTGAGGGGGCGATGGAGGCATCGTGTCCTCGTCGGATGAGTCTGAGTCGTGGTCGACAAGCTCGGGTGGGGAGTTGGAGTGGGAGGGTGTTCGGACAAGCTCGAGCTGTGCGTAGTCCTCCTCGAGGTCGTCCTCCTCCATGTCGTCGTCGAGCTCGACTTGGGTAATCCGGGGGCTCATGGGCTTTGCGGGAGTGTTGGTCATCTCAATGTCCTCGTCCTCCGAGTCGTAGTCGTCAGAGTCTGAAGAGTCGGAGTCGTAGTCATCCTCGTCCTCCTCCACAATGTTGTCGGCCCATTGCACGTGTCGCTCTTGTTGAGCGTTGGTAGCTCCTCGGACGGACTGGTTGAACCATCGCTCCTGTTCTCGCTCGGCGTCGGCAAGCTCAAGCATCAGAGAGTCGAGGAGGTTGGCGTGGCCGACAAGCAGGCGAAGGTCGTGGTCGGGTTGGGCAGCCTCGCGAGAGAGCTTTGCCCGGGCCTTGTGGGCGAGATAGTATGTTTGTGTGATAGACATGTTCTTCTTGAGAGTAGCTTGTCGGAGGGAGGCAGAGTTGTTCGAGGCAGTAGGCCTATAAATGGAAGAGGTTGTTGTCGTCGACATGGTGAAAAGAGGAACCAGGATCGAGTGGAGGTGTTTGGCCTTTGTATGTATTGGCGGTTGATGTTGTGAGTCAAGGCAGCGATCCCGATTGCGGCAGGCTTGAGTTAGCGGCAGGGGTGTCGGCGGTGGTGACAATGACTTGTGGGATTGGGTGATAGGGTGCTAGCCGGGTGCCGTGTGCTTCAGAAGAAAGGCGAAAGCTAGGACTTGTGGAGATAATGGACCTTGATGTGCCGGTTGATATAGCTTTGTTGTTTGTTGCTGTAGTTGAGGCTGTTCAAGGGGTTATTATCTTTGGATGAGATAGATGTTCGGAAGGACTGGAGCTTGGAACGGGGGGGCATCCGAATCCTTTTAACTCCAGTGAGCCTTTACGGACTTTCTTGTTGTCTCACGGTGTGTGCCATGGGATTATGGAGTTATGCCCGAGACGCCGCTAAAGCGGACTTTGCGCACGCGGACCCGAGGAGTGCGAGAAATGTCCTTGCCTGGGGGTGTGTGAGTGAGTGTGTGTGCGAGGTGGCTTAGTGATCCAGTCGATGGGTGTGTGGATGACCCCGACCCCGAAGACGCGAGAGCGCAAGGGGGACCCGCTGATGTGAAAAGCCCCGAGAGCACGAATTGGTCGAGATGGTGCGAGATTGGCACGCACCCCTGGGTGCTTTTTTTGGGCGACTGCCACTGCTGCTGGGGTTGCTACAAGGCACAGCGGGCAGCCGTGACAGCCTGGATATCCGGGCGCGAAACATCCCCGCGGGCGCCCGAGGAGCGTTGCAGGTCCCTTTTCGGGCCCAGGTACTTCGGCCAGCCCGAGAGCCTGGGCGAAATTACAGGTACCCTAGCCAGCGTCTGTACCCGAACCGGGGCCGGGGAGCTTCGCTGGGCATTATTCCGTTGTCCCTCACAATCTATTCTGGCTGCCCGTCACAATGGCTTTACTTTCTCGCCATGGGATGCCAATAATTCATCATGCTCCACGCCCTATTCCGCTCGCATTAGGATATCATGTCACAACGTTTGATGACTCAATACGCTTCTTCCATGGCGGAGTTCACTGCTGATGCAGCAACAAAATTCGCAACGTTTAGCTGTAAGTAGCAGCACCTGCACGGCACGCTTCAGCATGCAATCTCGCACAGGGCTTTCGCAAGTGATTCATAATCGGAGCCTGGCTTTCAAGGTCTGTCAGCAGCCAGCTGGCCCCCCCTTCGCAGCGCTGTTGAGATGGAAGGAGCGGGCTTGATTAGAAACTGTCTGCCTTAGTGCCAGCCCGTCCAGCCCATCAGCGTCAAGCATCTCTCCATGTCCGACTGTCCGCCTACTGTAGCTCCGCCAGGGAGCACCACAAATCCGAGGTTTGGATTTGCAAGCCCGCCCAGGAACCTTACCAAAGGCAGATAGGTTACCATGGGCAATTTCTCAGCAATGCGAACTTTAATCGCTACTGCACCCTGTCGGGGTCGCGATCTTGGTTGAACCCCGACCGCGATGACTCTTCCTAATCGGTTTTTTTGGTGTTGCAAGGTGTGACTCTTTTGTTTCCAAACTGCCGCAGTCGCTTTCGGAATCCCTGGCATCGACTCCATCCCAAACACCCGCAGTCAAGACATTCTCGACATCTCGTGCCATCCCGTTCCTTGTCGCATCTCCGTCACGATGACAGGCTGAATGACCATCCAGACAGCTTCGCCAGGCTTTGCTCCCTCTGCTTGCTGAGGCCTGCCATCAGCAACCCCCACGACACAGGGCTCTCACGGGAATGGCGGGCGACACGGTTCGCAAGGTTGCCGATTGATCCAGTCGCCAAAAACCGTGGTGTCTGTCCGTTATGCTGCATGTCTGGCCTTACGCATACGCAGTGCGTACGCCGCAGCTAAAACACACGCGCGAGCGCACGCTTTCAACCCTCCAGCGGTGTTCGATCGCCCCGTGTTCCGTTGTCCGCACACACCCCAGGGGGGACTACCTAGCTCCGCCTCGCTCGCCCGTCACCAAAAACGAGCGGATGGAATGGCGGGCCAACGTCAAAGGCCCAAGGGGGGAGCGGAAAGGTTAATCCAAAGCGAGAGCGAGAAATGAGTCCATCCACTCAGAGGTGTCCCTGGGCGAGGCCTGGCGCAGCCCACGTCCACGTCCGCTATCCACGCATGGCGGGTACGTATTCCATCCCCCTTCGTAGGGCTGAGTTCAAGTCGGCCGCCATGGGTGGTGCGTCGGTCTCGAGGACGGAGAGCGAATGCGACGGACGCGAGCCAATGAGGAGCTTCACAGCGGTCAGTCATCACCATCTCGTTCATCTCGTTCACGGCCATGAATGGCTTGTCCCTGCGCACGTAAGCCAACCCTTCCTTACACGTCTGTCTTCGAGCACAGCCAGTTGGCAAGCTATCATTTAACCTTCTTTGGCTTTCGTCATTCTCGGTGATTTGCTGCAAAGGCCGTGCCAGGGCATGCTTCAATTGCGTCTGCATATCCTCGAATGGCTATCTCTTTTGGTTGCTAGCTTCCAGGCACACTGTCGAAGCCTGTGGCTTGTGTCACCTTGACTGCAGCTGCATCGATGGCTTCGCACAACAGGGAACCAGACCTGATGCCGCGATCCGATTATCCACAAGGCAGCAGAATTTGCTCAATTGATTGATTTCAAGCACAGTAGGTTATTTTCCTCTCGCAGCTCAGCCGACCACAGCTACGCGGCCGCTATCGTGGACCCTGTCAGTCGGCGTTGAAGATGTCGCCGACCCAGCTCCGGCCCCGTGTCCTGTGTGTGCCCCTGTTAGCCTCAGCCCTTTTTTGCACAGATTGATATGCCGGCTAGACCGGACTTTTATGAATCCCGAGCCTACCGACCACTCACCGTGACTGTCCGAAAGGGGACCGGGCGGTGCAAAGACGGGATTGACAAGAGTCAGAGCTTCATGAACTCCGCTTTGAAAACTTTCTTTTTTCGTTCCCATTGCTTCCATCTCGCTTCCATTGCGGAGAGCGAGTCAATGACAGGTCAATCGATCAAGCGACGCTATGGGCCTCGGCGATATTCGCATCTAAACATTGATGGCTGAGTCTGATAAGACAGAGGCTTGCTGAATAGGTAGTCGGGAGAGTCCAGAATCTAACAAACGTTCCATTGCATCCATGGTAACCGTCCATGAACGGTAGGTATTTCAGCTCCACGAGAGCTTACAGGCGCCGCCATGTAAACGCATGCAGGAAAAAGGGTTCGATACGATAATTCTCGGGTCCGACCATCGCAATCTACCCTTTCTCACTTGATTGACTTGACTCAGCACTCATGGAGCCATTCAGATGCATGGAAGACATCTTCTATGGAGACAGAAGGAGCACAATCCCGCGTATTGCCTTGTGCCACAACCACCGCAAATAACAACAAGGCGCAGGCCGTGCATCTCGCAAAAGACCGTGGTTGGCAATTCCCCCTTCGGCCTCGTGCGAACCACTGACCGCCGGTCTGGTTAAGGTTCCTGGGCGACACAGTCAGCGTCCTTACAATGAAAGGGCGGAGATGATGAGCATTGCGAGTCCGCTCCCCCTCATGCAAAAGCCCGCAGCCCGCGCGCGCCCGCATATTTTCAGGGACGTGTCGCCCAAGGTGTCAGCTTTTGAGAGGCATGAGCTTGGCTTGATTTTGAGTGGACGGTCCCTTAATCTGCTTTGTCAGGTCTCCCAGGCCAGTAGAAACTTTCTCGGCCGAAGGAATGCCTGGGTGTGGGCCTATCAATCACGGCAGCGCAGATCCAGCGTGCATCGCTAAGCAGAAGCGAGTCGATGCCTAATTTTTCGTTCTTGATTCCTAATGCGAATAATCTCTTCGCTGAGTGAGAAGCTTCCACAAGCTGCCATTCAGGTTTCGTTCCAGTGTCATGGAATTTTCCCCCATGTCCCGTCATACCCGTTGCGTCAGGGATCAAAACACACACTCATCTTGAATCATCGATGCAACGGCAGAAGCTTGAGGCCTTCGTGTCCTTGTGACTCGTTTTCTGAACGGGCAATTTTCGCTTTCGGGTTTACGAAGCATCCCGACCCGACAAGTTCCTTGCCCACTTTTCATTGCGGAGAGCTACGGAGTCGTTTATGGCCGATCTGCCGGTTCTTGTAACGTGGGGAAAAGAAGCCAGGGATCTCTTCCTTCTTATCTCTCTCTCTCTCTTCCCACCGTCCGTCTGATTATCTCCTACTAGCCCCGAGTAATCCGTCTGGTCAACCCAGCCGCTGTTCTAAATTGCCGTAAAGTCCGCGATGGCTGACGTCGTTGATGCGCTCCTTGGTTCATGACACCCTACCATAACGTTCCGAATGCGAAATTGATTCGGCACGCCCTTTTTGGCACTTTATTTTGAACGTGGCTAATGACGTGACAATGTTAAAAATTGAGAATGCCAATTCGAAGCTTGTCCTTTTCCCTGTTCCGATGACAAAGCCACTCGTGAATGCCAGGCACAGCGCCACGCTCTGACGCAGAGAGGTTAACGTCAAAGCCACGCGCGGTTGTTTCCTGGGGTAGGAAACGATCAACCGATCAACGACTTGACATATCTTGTCCCCATCGGGGAGGCGATTCGAGAAATAGTGTACGCCCTGTGCCTGGCCTTTGGCAATCCTCGACGTCATTGTAGCTCGCTGCGATTTTCCTAGCTCAGCCATAGCCTTTGCGCTTAGAGATCAGGTTCAAACTATACGTTCGACTTGACGCAAATGCGGCTCGGGACGAGGCATCATGGATTGGTTTGCGGATGCAATGCCGTTGTGAGTCTTCTGCGGCAGCATAGTCATTGCAGGGTGCTGTAATGAGTTGCGGGGTGGTTTTACAACTGACGAGCAGTTCCAGTCTCACGGGTGTTTGATCAACTAGCTAAATGCCGAGTTTACAAAGGCTTAAATAACATACTCTGGGTCAGGGTAGCCGGCGACCCTCACTGGCCGGCCCGGCTTAGATAGGTACTTCCTTAGTTGATCATACTGAGGAAGTCACAAGTGCCTGCTCCGGAGTAAGAAGAGATTGTTCCCCCGTCCTTCACCCGAGGACCGATGTCAACCTCACAATAAGCCTCGCCTCAAAAACGACATTTTTATTGCTTCATTCAATCTCACCCCATATGCAGGGACAGGTGGCTAAGCACTGAACGGGAAAATAGTCCAATCAATATGACGGGTTTTGCGCTCAGCCGCAGCGACAGGCGACATGGATGCAGTATTGGATTCAAGGCTGACCAAGGTCGGAGGACCCTCTGGTCGCCAACATTGTCCCTCAAGACCTGCTCCCCCCCCCAAAAGCTCAGCTCGTTCACCAGGAAAGCAACCAGTTAATCCACTGACCACCGAAAGGCGAGTCGGCCAGACATCTCCGCCGAAATGAGACTCCTCAACACCACCACGCTCAAGCTGAGTGAGTTTCTCGAAGGTCAGATTCCCCCATATTCTATCCTCTCGCACACATGGGGCAACGAAGAGGTCCTCTTCCAGGACATGCCGGGCGATCCATCCATCAAAGCTGGCTGGGGCAAAGTTCAAGCTGCCTGCGAGTTGGCTCATAGGCTCGGCAACGAGTGGATATGGATAGACACCTGCTGCATCGATAAGTCCAGCAGCGCTGAGTTGACCGAAGCCATCAACTCCATGTTTCGATGGTACCAAGAAGCTACCGTCTGCTACGCCTATTTGGCCGACGTCCCATTCTCAAACTATGGACCGGCCGACTACACGGCATATCTGGGAGGGAGCCGTTGGTTCACCCGGGGCTGGACTTTGCAGGAGCTCTTGGCGCCGAAAGTTGTCGACTTTTACTCTTCAGATTGGCGGCTCATTGGATCTAGGGACAGCCTGAGCCTATATCTTGAAGAGATAACGGGGATTGATGCTGTTTACATGGACCGCCGCGAGAACACGTACAAAAGCCCGGCTACTGCGAGCGTGGCAGAGAGAATGTCATGGGCGTCCAAGAGACAGACCACCCGTGTTGAAGATACTGCCTACTGCCTACTGGGCATCTTCAACATCAATTTGCCTCTGATCTATGGAGAGCGGGAGAAAGCCTTTCAAAGACTGCAGCAGGCTATACTTCGAGAGATTGACGACCAGACTATACTGGCCTGGGGCGAGCGTCGAGTTGGACCATGCCGTCCCGATCGGCCTTTCGGCAAACCCCAGCCGCTTCTTGCCAAGGATCCATCCGTGTTTAAGGACTGCGGCGACCTTGTGCCATGGAGCAGCCCAAAACATCTGTCGAGGTTAGAAATCCTCCATGATGGCGTTACCATTACCTCACCTATTCTATGGGACGCCAATATCCATGCCGAACGATTGCCTGGCTCTTTGTCCAAATATTCCACCGTGGTGTTACTCGCTCCTCTCCAGTGTCGAAGTAGGCATGATTTCTTCAATTGTGTCACCCTTGTCTTGAACTGCCATCCATTCAGCCCTACACAACCCAGCGCGAAGCTTCAACTAGATAATCTACGCCTTTTTAGGGTGACAACTCGCTGGTACCTTGTTCCCCGGATCTCGTGGCGGGACAAGCTCACAACTGCTCTGATCCAATTTGAGCCACCAGCAAGCACCGGTCGAGACACCATCAGACAGGAAGAGGGCTGCCTTATCCGGACCCTTCCAGCAGACTACGCTATTACACAGATCTATGAACCCGCCGGGGGATACCAGCGAATGCCGCCGTTGCTTCCCATCCCTCCGCGTCAGCCTTATGAAATGAGCCTGCCGATTATTATACGCCTCGAGGGGCCTTCCTTGCCTAGCCTTGCACTTATCCTGCGGTACAAATTTGGCATCTTCGACTCCCCACTCGATGGGTATCTTGAAAGGCCAAAAAAACGACACATTGGACAGGTGTTTAAATATATAGGTGGATTCTACGGAATGTACAACCGGCTCGTTCGTCTCCCTGATTGTTACGACCTGGAACAGATTGCTGCGCTTGACGAAGCCGAGATCGAGAAAATCTGGGACATGGGGCAAGAGGCAGATGTGAAACCAG
This sequence comes from Fusarium setosum, assembly GCA_013623625.1. Taxonomy (NCBI): domain Eukaryota; kingdom Fungi; phylum Ascomycota; class Sordariomycetes; order Hypocreales; family Nectriaceae; genus Fusarium; species Fusarium setosum. Next base: position 27,897 of record JABFFE010000014.1, on the reverse strand, counting down.
TCGGCATTCGAGATGATCTGCTAGATGGCAGGCTAAGTCAGTTGGAGACGTACGATAGAATTTCGCTGAGGTGCTCACAAGACGACCTGTATGGCCAGCACATATTCCTCATTGACGTCGAGGATCCTGCCGGCAATAATGATTCTCGAGAGGACTGGTATGCGCTGGAGCCGTATGGACTGGGGCCCTTTATTGATCAGGAGTTTGAGGAAGCCGTTTTAGATAGTTGTCGATCGAGGTTCTAATTCATTATGAGAGAAGAGCACAATATAAAGAGAGATCTGAGAGTTCTAACAACTAATGGCATCCATTAATTTTCAACTTTGTAATGGCCCAGTGATAACTTGAACTTGCATTTTGTAGTAAAAGATCTTTTAAAGATTAGATCGAGATTTGAACTGTTGACGACATTTTTGATACCAATTATGTAACTAACCGGAAGTGTGACTTATGCCACCAAAGCTTCTCGTTTGACTGCACTTGTTCGTGATGTAAGGTGCTGAGTACTATTAAAGATGGACCGGAATGAGTTGAAAACCGCAACCCGTGTGCTCTATCAAGTCCATCGTTAATTTCATTCTCTTGCTATGATCCAGAAATGAATCGTTGAGCCTAAGCTAATGCACCGCTGAATCAAACATTGCACTCGGGGGTGCAGGCCAAAGCCGAGCCTCGTCTAGCAGAGTTGAATTGAAAAAAAAAAAAATTGTTTTTAGCAGTATTATAGCTTGAATTTTTGTAAGCCGGTTGACCCGCCGGAGGATTAGGAATGGATTTTACGATCACCATAGCATCTGTAGAGGCAGCGCAAAGCCAAGAGTCGAAGCGAGGGTAATATAGACGGATGCGACTATGTGAGAAAACACTCTTCTGATCATTCGACTCCCTACCTGCGCGCCCTTTACGTTGAATCTTGACAATCTTAATCGGAAACTCAACGCCGACTCGCACTGGCCGAATATCTAGCTGGTCCTACCTACTCCCTGGTGACTGGGGCATTCTTCAGGTATACGGCCCAGAGGAGGACCATCCATACAAAGAACGACGCTGCAACACTGGAGCTCAGGGGGTGCCAGAAGTCGTTTGGGCGGAGAAGTGGACCAGGCTCCGGAACTACTTCCATGTTCGGGAACAGGAACTGATGACACTGTAAAAAGACCTAAGATCCCCGAAGGGTTAGCTCCTCTCTTCGAGTTGACCGGGGTTCAGTCCATATCTGCCATACCGTCTCTGCCACATCCACCAATGGCCCTAGAATAAAGGGTAACATGACTGCACTGCCGAAATGCTCGCGCATGTTCTCTGCGTGGGTCGTAAATATAGATACCCAGGAAACGTCTGATCCACAGATATAGCCAAGTCCATAGCTGACTCCGGTCACGATGCCAGCAAGTATGGCGAGCAGGATGCATTGTGAGGAGCAGTGGGCGAACAGGCCATGCCAGCCACGTGGATCCATCCGAGTTCTAGGGCCGAAGAAAATGCCACGAAGATGACAAGGCTCAATATCTTTGCGCTGTACATGTAGAGTGTGAGCGGAACCATGGGAGTTATTAGGGAGAGCCGCCTCACGTTTTGTCTGATGGACTCAAGAGCTCCGAGAGCCGAGAAGGCGAGAAGTGTATGAACAAATATCTTTATCGGCTTGATATTGGTTTCTGGGACGAAGAACCTCTCTGAAACTGCACCTAAGGATAGCATTAGGGCTACGGTAGCAACTGAGTGACAGATGCCATGTTCTTGATCGAAAACGAGGGCCAGATACAATCATGTAGACGGCGTAAGCTCCCAGAGGAAGCAGAAGCTTTCGAAAATTATCTTCATGCCATCCGAATTTGGTCACAAGCCCATGATATATGACCGCGGAGGAGATAGAAAGGGTCCAATAGAGGATATGGTGCTTTGTAGATAGCATTGCTTCATGATCTAAGATGCAGGCATGAGGGGAGATGGCCACCACAGTGAGAGCGTTTATATCTGCATATGTACAAGTAGGTGTGCCTAAGGTGTCGAGTCAACAAGATACAAATAAACCTTATCCCCGTGTCAACAATGATGCCCCCCTGAATGGCTAATCTAGACCAGTTCAATATCTTATGATATCTGCATTTTATTGCTCAACTTAATCACTGCTAGCTTACTAACACCCCAATATCTATCTCAATATCCCGTCTATACTCTCCAGCGACACCAAACCCACAAGCCTCTACATGGGACAAGAAGCGCAGAACCCGGTCAAGATCATTCCTGGACTCTCTTACTACGCTGAGGGGATATGCCAAGGGGATGAAAAACGCAACGTCTAGGGCCGAGTGACTGGTCATTTCCTCAAGCTCATCTAGTGCTGCAAGGGCCTGGTCGTGCAGGCAGTCTAGCGGCATAATAGGCAGTCCGCATTCGAGTTGCTTGAGACCCTGATGCTGGAGTAGTTTGGACATGGCTACCAGCACCCAGCGGAAGTATGGACCGAGAAACCGGCAGTCCGACTCGTAAGAATCTGGCGAGGCGAGGAGGATTTCAAGTATCTTGGACTGCAGGCGCGACGCTTCGTAGACGAGCTCGATGCCGCGTATCTGCTCCTCGGCACTCAGTCTCTCGTTTGAAATGCCTCGAGTATCGGCTATCCATTGGGTTATCCTGAAAGTGTCAGACAAGTATTCAAGGCACAAACAAAGAGTTTAGGAACCTTTGACGTAGATGGGACCAGCGCCACATGATTGATAGGACGTGGTGGTAGTTTTCAATAAAAGATGTGCGGGACGTAAGGTTGGTTTTGGTCGTTAAAGTTGGATCTGCTTGTAATATTTCAGTTACGAAATCGGGGCCATAAGGCACCTCTTCCCTAGACAGAGCACCGAGGACATCGTTGAGTTGGAAGAATCGGATTAGTTCTTTGTCTAGGTCGGATAATTCTGGCAGGTCCTTGGCCATACGACCGACAAAGCCGCAGGCAACTCCAGCCCACGACCGCCATGTGTCTCCTGTATTATCTAGGAGCAACTAAGATATGTGAGCAGCTGTAGATGTCAAGTAACTGGCATGGTGTCTGTCCCCTTACAATTGCCACTGCTAGCAGAGATACACAGAGCAGACAAGCACTCGAGGATCCCTCGATGGGTCGCCTCGTCTGGCGAACAATCATGGCCTTTTGAGATGCCAGTAGCCGTCTGACATTATCTCTCCCCTGCCTGTTTGATGACACTACTCCACTAGTGGTGGCATAAACTTGGCCGACGACGGTCAAGGTTCTGTTGACAGCTTCGTCTGTGCTGCTCATGGCGATGACAGGGTCGCTACCGAACACGGCACCTTGGGGGAGCGTGCCCATCGCGTTGAAGAAGAGACAGATGTACCTCCATGATGTTTGTGTCAGGGCTTTGGTCGGCTTTGAGGTTGCCACTCGCACGATCTGTAGGGGTGTCTTGGGTTGGAGCAGAACGCAAGCAACGCCGCGTTGTTGACAGTTTAGGCAGGGGGTCTGGCCGTCACACTATGGACAGTTCAAGTCAATAGACAGATCAGTGGAAAAAAGAAAGAAGGAAAAAAATGGCGGATCATACCCTCAGGTGACTTTTTCTACAGGCAGCACAGCGATGGCCGCCTCGACGCTTGTCAAGTTGCCCGCATGGCATGGTAGATCGAGTTGATGAACAGGTGGCAGGGATCGGATAAAATAAAAGGTAGCAAAGGCCTGGTGGACAGGTCGTTTTCAACGTGATGCAGAAATCGAAATGACATAGAATGGGTAAAAAGAGAAGGTAGGGCAAGGTAGGGAAACGAAGTTGTAAAGCAGAGGTCAAGACCTGGGCTGTGTACATGCAGCCAGGGTGCCTATCACCAGCGGGAGCCATTCCGCTTTGGGCAATATTAGAGCGATACGTACTACTTACTCCAATGCCGGAATGACGTGAGACTCCGGGATCTACGGAGCTCGGGCAGGTGTCAGAGAGTTAATCCGACTACTTGAGGAAACCCCGCGGGGGTCAAAAATCACGAGAATGCCCAGTTCGTCGTAGCTATGCCTTGAATTTTTTATTATATCTTAGGGTGAGATTATGAAGATATCATCATAAGGGTAACAAAGACCTATCTAATATTTAGTCCAAGTTTTTCATAGCTTTAGGCTTGCTATGGCCCCCTCAAGTACCCTAAAGAGGGACCCCTGCACTTGTGGATGGTGCCCTGCCAGATATGGACTTGTTGTCGCGCGCACTATTCCCGTCTTCATGTCCGTCATGACTGTTGTAACTAGCAAAAGTGCCCAGTCGTCCAGGACATGGAAATACCTGGCAGTATTAAGTGTAGCACGGCAGTTCATATGCCAACTACCTATGCTTGATCGGGTCTTGATCTTCTCTGCTATCCTTTGCTGGCTAGCACGGCCAAATACGATGTCCTCGATGGATCACTAACCATGGATTGCTACGTTATTGCCTGCTGCGCCCTCGGGGTCAGAAGGACCATCGCTCTCGAGAGAATACGGCCTTCGGATCTGGCAAGAGGTCAGGCAAAGGACGTGAATCGACCCGTATTCCTAGTGTCAGGCTCCTCCCTAGAAGGAGGGAATCAGCATTGAACTCCCTTCTACCTCTGGCCGAAAGCTATAAAGACTTTTGACAGCCCTCGTGTCCTACAGCTCCATACATCGGGTATTCGTTGAGTTATACTTCCACTTCCTAGAACCGTCACCGCAATGCTGCTCACGGCGACTCTGCTTGCCGTAGCCGCCACACTCGCCCAGGCTAGCTCTTCAAACCAAGCCTCCAACTTTCCCGTCTCACCAGAGCTGGCTTACAAGTACCGTTGTGGTGTAGAATGCCAGGAGATTATAAACAAGACCAGTGCCGAGGATCTGGGCACTTTCGATACTCCCTTTGACTACGACTTCTACCAGACCGCGACCAACTTCTCCGGCTCCAAGTTTGGCGACTTGCTCAAGGTTAAGCCTGTCGACCCTGACCTCCTGAGTGTCCCTGCTGGCACGGCTGTATACAAGATCCAGTACACATCCGCCGACTTGGACAGCAAGACAGTTCCAGCCACAGCCTTTGTAGCTGTCCCCTTTGCCCGTCAGGGCCACCCCTTCAGGCTTGTTGCCTACGCACACGGAACGACAGGAGTTTTTCGAGGCTGTGCACCGTCTACATCATCATCCCTCTTCGACTACGACACCTGGATCCCCCTGATCCTCGCTGGTTACGCAGTTGTCGGAACTGACTATGCCGGTCTGGGAAACAACTATACTGCCCACAAGTACATATCCAGCGCAGCCAATGCGAATGACGTATACTGGTCTGTGGTGGCAGCCAGAAAAGCCTTTCCCAAACAACTGTCACATGACTGGGTGTCTATCGGCCATTCCCAAGGAGGAGGAGCATCCTGGAAGCTCTCTGAACACAAGTTGGTTCAGGACAACACGAGCGGATATCTTGGTGGCGTCTCCATTGGCCCAGTCACCTACATCTACGACGGCCTCCTCGATGGGTACAAGAAGCTCAAGAATATGACCCAGCATGAACTCCAAAAGTATGGCATCCTCGGTATCTTGCCGTCATTGACTTTTGGCGTCAAAACCGTCTTCCCGGACTACAAGGCTCCTTACCTGTCCGACACAATGAGGAGCCGTCTCGAACTGGGAGAAATTGCGCAGCTCTGCGACAATGCGCTCTCCGGCCTTGTACGAGATCTATCCTTGGAGCAGCTATTTGGAAATGTCGACTTTACTGGCGATGCTACCCTTCAGAGGTTCCAAGAGCTCAATGCACCGGCACAGGGGGCCAAGACGTCCAGGCCACTTCTTGTGGTCCAAGGAGCAGACGACACCATCGTCTTTGCCAACATGACAGTCGAGGCTTACGAGAACAGCTGCAAGGCAGGCAATGCGATTCGACTGAGCCTCTACCCTGGGTTGGACCACTCTGCGACGGTGGGGGCGTCGGCTCCAGAATGGTTGGGGTTCATCGATGGGCTGTTCAGAAAACGCAGCTTTGGTAGCTGTTCTATGAAGAGCGTGGTTCCATTTGACCTAGACAACGCCAAGAGACCACTTGACAGTGATTAATCGATGAGAAGAGAGCCTGTTTCTTGCTGCGCCTCAAGAGCTCAGATAGCCGCGCACCGATATTCGGCAAAAAATAATTCAGTACGGACTTTATGAACAGCCAAGATGGCGGAAAAACACTCAAAATAGGGATATTAACTGGTTAGAGGTTGGACCTTGCCCAATATTTCCTTGAGGGTCTGAAAAGGAGATTGTATGCGGACTGAACTTGGCGAGCTGTCCTATCCAGGTACCAACTCGTTTTTATTCTTGGGTTGTTTTTCCATTAATTATCATGTCAGTTTTATTTTATAGAGTTGTATAAACAAGTTTCCATGTCTCGTTGTCACTGCTACTCTTGACCCTAGGCCACTTGCAAACCCCTACTGGGTAAAGGAGTGATTATCCAGGTTGAGTAATAGCAAGTACTACCCATCAAACAAGAGTTGAAGGCCGGGCTTTGGTTGCCTCGATAGGTTGTCCATGGACTTTGTTATTCGTTAAACGTGGCTGTCATAATGCGCTTTGATCTACAAATCAAGAACCAACGCCCTTAGACACTAGATCCTAAATATCTCAAGTAGTTGGATATTAATTTTATCCTAATGCAGTAAAAAAAGATGCCCCTGTTGAAACAAACGCTTTTGTCTACATAGTTTTACCCTGAGTATCTAAGGTCTACTCCGCCCGTAGTTTCTGCTTCGTCCTCTTCCGCTTGCCACCAACTTCTCTTCCCTCCTCCACCTCCAACAACGCCTCGCGCTTCTTCTCCGACACAAGCTTCAGGGCGTCCCGGACAACACGTGTCTCCAGGTTGACGCCCTCCTCCTCCCAGGCGTCCATCTCACGGCCCACGCGCTTCTCAATTGTCAGGGCGAGTTCAACATCCCGCTGTCCGACAAAGCTGACGGCCTCACCCTTGCGGCCTGCACGGGCTGTACGACCGACACGGTGGATGTAGTCGTCCGGGTCCCGGGGGAGGTCGTAGTTGATGACAAGGCTGACTTCGGGGATATCGAGACCTCGAGCTGCGACGTCGGTCGCCACGAGAATACGTGCCGCCGAGGCACGGAACCGAGCCAGGTTGTCGATTCGTTGCCTCTGGGGTAGTTTAGAGTGTAACGAGGTAACTCGGTGGTCAAGCATTCGGAGCAGATGGTGGAGATAGTCGGCGGTCGAGGTACGGTTGCAGAAAAGGATGACCGTCTTGTCGACGTTTTCTTCAGTGAGCAAGAAGACATGAAGGTAGTGCTCTTTGTGAGTGACAGGAATCTTCATGTACATCTGCTTTAAAGTCGTAGGGATAGCCAATGTTTGCGTGTCAACCTCACACACAAAGACTGGTTGTTTCCCCGGCTTGACGGGCATGTCTTTCAGAGCACGCACTTCCGGAGTGATTGTGGCAGTAAAGAGTAGTGTCTGCCGCTCAGTGGCGGGGGGCAACACTGAGAGACACTCCTCCACATCAGGGAGCATGCTGCCAGGTCCAGTCGCATTGAGAAGACGGTCGGCCTCATCAAGCACCACATATCGGACTCTCCTCAATCCACAAATGGTGTCCTCCCCAGAGGTGCGCACATGGTCAGCCAATCGACCCGGAGTCGCAATTACAACGTGCGGCCGCTTCCCCAGCTCAATGGCCTGGGCGCGCATGTCAGAGCCTCCCGTCACCAGAATCGCCTTGAGGCTTTGAGGGGATGAGATGGCTTTGAACTGCTCGTAGATCTGGAGGGCCAGTTCTCGCGTCGGTGTCAACACGACAGCAAAGATGGCAGTCGGATCTTCAGCCCATTTCTGTAGAATGGGCACCGCAAAGGCAACCGTTTTACCGGAACCCGTTCGGCTACCGCCGATGCAATCCCTTCCTTTCAGGATCTCGGGAATGCAGCCCTTCTGAATTCCAGTCGGCCGTTTTATAGCCATGTTCCCCAGCGATTGAACCAGCCATGGCCGAACATTGAGCGCCGAAAAGGTAGTGTTGGGGTCGGTAGGGGCGAGGATCGAGTCCTTGGGAGTGACCAGAGGCTTCGCTTGAACCTCTTTTTGGTCTACCGGGGCATTGCGCTTGATACGAGAGGGAGCCTTGATCGTGGAAAGCACCCTGTTCAACTCCTCATCCTCATTGTCGTCCTCGTCACCCTCACCATCGTGGGGTATTGGAGAAGGCGAGGTCCTCCGTCGTTTTCGGGATGCGGCACTGTCGAGGTAGTCGGACTCGTCAGAGGATGAGACCACATCAGGCAAGGCGTGCTCGTCTGACGCATCAGTCGCGTGGTCGGGATCGGCGGGCGTCAACATGGCTCGGCTTTATAAATTGCAGGAGCCTCATGAATCCATACAAGCAATGCGAAATCCAACTGTGCTGGAAATTTTTGGCGGTGACAAGCGTCCAAATTCATTGGACCCTTCCCCACCCATGGCGCGCCGCGGAAGAGGGTGGGGTCCAAAATGCAAGGTGGGGGCCAATGGGGAGAGGGGGATCGTAAACGCGCGCTTAGAAGTGTTCCAGAATTGGCGCCACTTGGAAGGCATGGATGTGATGGGTGGTTACGTGAAAGGGGAAGGAGCTAATGCAAATGCATCAACAATCAATAGTCTCATAACTTGCGGGTTACAGAACCGTTTCCCTCTGATGGCTCAGGGCAGATGGAGCACCGGACGTCGGACGCATTCTGTTGCAGGGGAAGTCGAAGCCGACAGCCGGGCGCTTGTCTGCCGTGGCCACCGTGCGAGAGCAGCCAGCCAAGGCGACAGGGTCTTTGTAGCAAATGAGGAGGCGTCGCCGGGATGTGGTCAGCTGCAGCATAGTGAGGTGATGTGATGAGACGGCAAATGTGTTTTGTTGATTGATTGGCTTTGTCTCGATCGATTGGGAGTGTGTGAGATTACCTTAATCCACAGACATGGGGCATTTTCGATTGTTGATATTGATGGGTTGGTTCTGATTGATAGCATAGACGGAGCCCAGAAACGCACACACGTCTATCAATGCGTCGAGTGTTGAAGGATCTTCTTTGACGCCCCCAAGCTTGGACTTGCGGTTGGACCACGTTGATGCAAGGCGAGCGCTTCTGACGCATTGGATCCAGAATGCCATGCAATGCAGCGCCGCTGCCCGACATGAGATTCTGGCAAAGGCTAAGTCGGCTCCTCGAGAAGGGAGAATGGCCTAGCGGCGCAACTCTGTCAGCGCTATCAATGTGAACTATCGCGGGCACTTGAAGGACGCTAGAGATTCATCCAGGTCGGAAATGACGACGCCGATGACGAAAAGGGTCCAGCAAAGCAGGATTGTCGGCCGTCTCTCGTGTCTTGCTTGTTCGTCATTCTCGTCCTCCTTGGGCGTCGGGGAGGATTCTTGGCTTGCATATGTACACAGACGTGTTAAGCAAGGGGTTGACTAACGATGAAAGAAGAATTGCAAGACCAACAGCATTCCAGCGTAGCAGCCATGTCGTATTCTGCTTTGTTGGTGTTGCTGATTGCTGTGCCTCGGCTGGCTGTCATGCCATGCTGCACATTGTTTGATGCCTCGACTTCACCATCTGTTGGTCCCTCTGGTGTTGAATGAATTTACACTCGATTAATCCCGTACTCGGCAACAACCAACATGTCATAATGTTCATACTCATGTTGATGAATTGTCCTCGTAAACCACGTCAGCCAGTTCTGAGGGAACCAATCCGAAAATCTGAGACAAGGCCCAAACAATCAAAGGCAAGGTCGGCAAGGTAAGCTCCAGCTTCCTTCCCCGCCGCGGCCCTAGCGCCCTGGGCTCCAGGGGGTCCAACCGCCCGTCCCCCCGCTCCAGAGCGCCACTGCAAGCGCTGTGCCGTTCATCCAGGGCTTCAGAGCGCTGGAGGCGAGCTCGTGTACAGGGGTCTCCTCACTGAGTCTGGAAGGTCACAGGTGCCCAAGCGCCCCGCCCTTGCCTCTCTCAGTGGCAGTCACAAGCCCACTCCCACCCGACCCAATCCATGAGCGCCATTCCCAGCTCCATCTCATCCCACTTCCACCCTCGGTCTCCTCTTCCATTCCCGCCCTCTCATATCCTCTCATATCTTCTCTCGTCTCCTCTCCTCCCGTTTCGGATTCACACAACGACGTGTCGTTCGTCGCCACGCTTTTTTGCCATCTTTTTCACCCTGTCAGATAGGTACCCTCTGTGCCTCTCCCTCCACAAGCCCTCGACTCGCCTATTCCCCGCTATTTCGGATGGGCTGTTGCTACCTTACTTCTGCGGCTGTCTCGCTTCCTCTCTCTAGACTACGACTCAACCACCACCATAATCTGACGTCCAGTCTGACCCTGCTCTCGCTCCCGCTCCAACAACTTGCTTAATCATTCACAACATTCGCTTTCCTTTCATTGATTGCTTCCATAAACGCATCAATCCGCATATATCCAGCGTTCCCAGCTTCACCACCACGACCATCTCGACGACGACGCCGGCCGATCGACGACTTGACTCCGGAATCACGAACCGCTCGACGTCTGGTTCATTTTCCGTTGAGGAAACTTGCCGTCGAGCTTACAGCGAAAATTTTCATTCGATTCTTAATCCATCTACTTGCATCACGCTTCTCACAACCGATAAGCTGCCCTAAGCAGCCCAATCGCCGAGATGGCCGACCAGCAATCTCAGAGTTCTGATTCGACTCCCCAACCTGTACGCTGTTGTCTAACCTGCTTGCTTCTTCTCTTACTAACTATTCCCAGCAACCTCCTGCCGCTGCTACTCCGATCTCCCTCCCAACTCCGAATGCAGGCCCTTCACCTGTCCCTCTCCTCCGTCCCGCCATCCCCGGCGCTAGGAGTGGCGGGGCTCGCACACCGAGACTCGGCCTCGCCATCCCTCCATCCCCCAATGTCAAAGCTGTCGGCAACCAAGGTGCTCCGGCCGCTGCGCCTTCGAGGCCTCCTCTACCGACTCTACACCTAGCTACTCCCATGGGAAGCCAAGTCACCCCTCATGAGCAGCTCCCCAGATCGCAATGTGCCACTCAGCCATCAGCAAGCGGCGGCAGCGAGAGCAGCGCTGCTCACTCAAGGTCGGGTAGCTTCGGCCCTCTAGATGGTCGAGCAAGTAATCCTACTTCCGCTGGATCTCAGTACTCGGCTCTTTCATTTGCTTCTCAGTATGGTATTGGAGTATCGAGGCCCCAGGGAACTCCAGACCCTGTCTCGGCCGTTGGATCAATGTATTCTGAGAGGAGCGAAGGGGGTGTTTCCATGGAACGTGATGGTAGTCTGCAAGGACTTGAGGCATTCGACAAACTGAGCCTCGAAAAGGCTAGGACCCTCGACGTTGACGAGTTAGATGAAGAGGGTTGGAGGATCGCTAGTCTAGAAAAGAGGATCGTCGAGTTGGGCAATCTAGGCGAGGGTGCCGGTGGTGCTGTTACAAGATGCAAGCTCAAGGGCGGCAACACGGTGTTTGCTCTGAAGGTGAGATAGGCTCCCTCCCAATTACCCTCCTCATAACTGACAACTTTAGGTCATTACCACAAATCCCGACCCCGATGTCAAAAAGCAGATTCTTCGAGAACTGGGTTTCAACAAGGAATGCGCTTCAGACCATATTTGCCGGTATTACGGTGCCTTTGTGGACCCTGCCACGGCCACCATCTCTATCGCCATGGAGTTCTGCGAGGGTGGCTCGCTCGACAGCATCTACAAGGAAGTGAAGCGCCTAGGTGGGCGAACAGGAGAAAAGGTACTGGGAAAGATTGCAGAGGGTGTTCTGGGAGGTCTTACTTATCTGCACACTCGACGAATCATTCATCGAGACATCAAGCCATCCAACATCCTCCTTTGCCGAGATGGCGCCGTTAAACTCTGCGACTTTGGCGTCTCGGGCGACTTCGGTACCAAGGGCGAGGCCAATACTTTCATTGGCACCAGCTACTACATGGCCCCTGAACGCATCACGGGCCAGTCGTATACCATCACCTCAGATGTGTGGTCAACAGGAGTTACCCTCCTTGAGGTCGCACAGCATCGTTTCCCCTTCCCAGCTGATGGCACGGAGATGCAGCCGCGGGCCGGGCTTATCGACCTGCTCACCTACATTGTCAGGCAACCTGTGCCCAAACTCAAGGATGAGCCTGACATGGACGTGTACTGGAGCGACAACTTCAAATACTTTATCGAGTGCTGGTATGTTGAACATTGGCCTAGTCGCAATATTGCGTGCTAACAAAATTCTAGTTTGGAGAAACAGCCCAACCGCCGTGCGAGCCCTTGGAAGATGATGGAGCATCCTTGGATGGTTGAGATGCGCTCCAAGCGTGTCAACATGGTGAAATACTTATCTTTTGTATGGGGCTGGGATGAGCAGTCCCAGGCCGCGTAAGCAACTTTAGAGCATCCAAGTCTTGGTAACGCAGGAAAATTGCACCGACGACTCGTCTCCGTATCACAGGCCGAGGCGGATGACATACAACTTACTTGATGGCAATCCCTAATCTTGTGCGCATGACAACATGAACAAGGCTGGGCCTGTGTCATGAGGCACTCATATGAGATGCATTCCATAGGGGACGCTGTGAGTATGGCCTCAAATTCAATGACAGACGAGTCAAGCACAACATGGCGAACATTTAGGAAGCCAATTCACGGGGGGATGGGATGGTGTTCATGATTACATTACAATAACAGGAGGCATTTGTGTCGCACAATGGTCCGGATCTGGCTGAAAATGAAGATTGTCTTGGAAACCAGCGAACCTCACAAAGACGGGAATCTCCCATCTAGCGCTTTACGCGCGTCACCTTTCTATGTACTTTTCCCACTACAATAGATGGGTATCATATTTTTGGATACATACTACTCCCTCCCATCAATAGCGCCCCTCGTGTTGAGTTGATTGCTCACCCCCTTCTATGCTTCCTCTGCTGCCGGTACAGATCCCTCTGACGGATCACCCATCAGCTCCCGCAACGCGATAGTTGCGTACGCACTACGTCCGAGTTGAAACTTGACAACAGCCGCGATCTTAGTGGGTTCTTGTGTGGTGGAAGTGGTATCGGCAGGGGCAGTAATATCTTCCGTCGTCGGGACAGCCTCTCCCTGGCCGTTTTGCGCGCTGCCCTCAGTCATGTCAACCTCTGCAGATGCCGGCACATTGCCCTCAACCTTGTTCTTCTTCAAAGCAGGCTCAGAATCAGCATCCTCACGAAAACGCTTCCGGCGGGCACTCTTGGCCGCCTTGATGATGTCCAGGTCGGTTGGATGCATCTGCTCCGTGTCATCGGCGTAGGCGCGGACCTCGACAGATGGCGTAGCCAAGAAGCGGTTCATGAGCTTGCGGTACCGGCCGGGAAGGCTAAACTCGCGGCGCATGCGACGCATCTTGTGCGGGTCGAGGCCGCCGTTTTCAGGGCGGCCCATAAACTCCTCGTAGTAAGCGCCAATGTCGTTCTCTGGGTAGATAACATCGTAGCCTGGCGTGGGGAGCACAATGTCAAAGATGCTAAAGTTGCCGCTCGCTGCTTCTTCGGCGGTGAGCGGACGAGCACGCACGGGGGCATCTTCATCGTCTTCCACGGGATTCACAATGTCATCGCCATCCTGGTCTTGGCCGCTGACGAGGGGTGTGCTCTCGGCGGGCGCAATGACAAGATCGCCCGCAATAACAGTGTCGCCGTGGAGCTCCCAGCGGTGGCTGGCGGCGTGGTTCCAGACATAGGATTGGTAGGCGTGGAGGTACATTGAACGAAGGCCACGGGTGATGTGGACGAGGGAGCCGATAAAGTCACGTCGGGACTGTGCGCCCTGTCGATTTAGGTGTCTGAAGATGCTGTTCTCTGCAGAGAACCGGCGAGGCATGATGCGGATGGCCCTTTCCACGTCCTTGTTTGTGAGGAAGAGCATGCAGGCCTGGTTCCGGAGGTACTCGTCTCTCTTGGAGGGCTCTTCAGGAATGTCACCTGCCTCTGCCTTTTCTGCAATCTCTGTGTCGTAGTGAAGAAGCGCCTTGACAGCTTCTTCGTACTTGTCGCCCAAAATCATCTGTCCAACCTGATGTGTGCCGACTTCGTGGGTTCCAAAACGTTGGTGACCAAAGTAGTTGATCCAGCCGTGCTCGGCCATATGAGCCAAGGCGGAATCAACATTCTTCTTCAACTTCTCCACCTGCTGCGCGATAGGTGTGTCGGTAGCTTCGCCGACCATCTGGCAGCTCTTGATGGCAATGACAAACTCGTTGCCAAGGAGCTGGCCCAGGTAGACCGGCTTGTCACTGTACTCGTAGTCCCCAGTCGACACCCCCCAGATCTTGCCGTTGATGCCGTTCAGGTTCCTCGGTCGCATGTAGCGTACTGAGCACCGCTGCACCGTCGAGGCTCTGCGGTCCTTGGTGCCAGCGTATCCAATGACCTGGGGCTTGACCTTGAGAAACCGGGAAATCTGGCTGACGGCGTCCATGGTGTCGCGGTTCTCCTTGAACAGCGTGAAGTGCAGATACTCGCCGGCGGGCTTCTCGTCACGCCTCTCGCGGCGATCGCGGTTGCGCTTCTTGTTGTTGCCCCTCCGCGGGGGGATGAAGCTTGCGACGATGGCGCCGGTATCGGTCGTGTTGGTGTCGATCCGAGACTTGAAGATGCGGCGGATCTCCTGGTGTACTTGGCCGCGCTTGGTCCTGTCGTCCATGGGTTCTGAAGTGACAGACTTTTTCTTCTCGTGATCAGCGCCTGGGCCCGCTTTGTATAGCTCTACGATCTCTTGGGTGAAGCGCTGATCGGTTAGAGTTTCGAGAGCGGACACGTCTTCGGGTGAGACATCGTAAGTCTGCTCAGGCTGGGTGACGGGCTTGGTCTCTGTTTTATCGCTTGTTGCAAGTTTCTCGGCATCCTGCGCGAGTTCCTCCTTCTTGGTGTCTTCCGCTGCTGGCTCGGGTTTGGCCTCTTGCTTGGCTTGTTGCACCTGCGTATGGTCTCAATATCTTGGTCGAGGCGTGGGCGCAGAGATTGTACACTTACCGGAGGCTCCTCATCGGCTAGTCCAAGCTGCTTAAGATGAAGCACCGAACCATCCTCTTTGATCTCATTCACTTGAAAGTCGGAGAACCTACAATTATGTCAGGACATCCAATTCTGAATGTGATATGAAATAATCAAGTACATACCTGGTGCGCATCTCACCTGTCCATGATATCGCCAGCGGAGTAACGCGCTGACTGATACCGAGGGACCTCGTATAGGAGGCACTCCCACGCGTCGTGTAATGAGCTTGATCTGCCATAGTGAACGCGCTGATGGGCAATTGAGCTCGAGACCAATCCCGACGCGGGCGTGAGACGTGTTTACTGCATCTATACAAATGCTTGGGCGGGGCAACTTTGCGATCAGTGATTTTTTCTCCGGCAGTATTTTTGCGCCTGTCAGATATAGAAGGCGGTGAACCGCGATTGGCAGGCGGTAAGCAGCATAGCTCGATAAGCCATCTTCAAGCGCTCAAACACCTTATTCTAGAAAGACGACATGCAAAGGTTACTGGGATCTATGGCACCAACGTGCTTTATAAAATAGCTATGGTTTCGTCCGCGTGTTAAATTTCCTCTCTCAGTACCTCATTCAAATCCGTGCCTTGATTCCAGAACTTGGCTTGGTCATGATGACCTGGGTCTCAGTCAAATCCTCCTTCTCCATAGCCTCGAGCAACACTACCACGGGAGGGGTTTTCATATGCTTGTCCATGGCCTCTTGATTGTCATACCTAGCCTCAAGTTTAGTTACATGTGGGTATGATACGTGAAGAGGCGAAAGTCACATACCCCTCCAAGACGACAAACTGTAGCTTGCCGCCGTTCTGCTCCGGGATCCCCTCATGTATCTCATACCGATAGACACTTGGCTCGTTCGCATGGACATACTCATAGCATGCCTTGAATAGATCTAGGAACTAGTTCGTATGAGCAGCTGCACAACCCCCCAAAATCAAGGAGGACTCACTCTTTGTGCTTTGCCCGGCTTCGGGGTGATGACAGCAGTTAGCTGGATGGGCGCCATGGTCGACAGAATAAAAGAGAATAATACGTTGACGGGAAGAGTTTATTGAGTTTAAAATAAGACGATCATGAGCTTGAGTAGATGGACGTCTGAAACAGAGGCGGCACATTCAGAGGGGCAAGCAGCGGGTGAACTTTACCCTGGACCCAACGGCGGAAAATGATTCCCAGCTGCCTTCATCGTCAACTTTGGGCCGAGAATCGACCTAGGTCCAACTCACGCGTAACCGAAGGGCAGCGACGTAGAGTTGTCGAGTCACGGAAATGAGGATATAGGACGTTTCCTCGACTATCCAACCAAATATCGAGTAAGCTCCCAAAGGTGTCTCTTGACTTGGACTAGGTGCACAGGCATGTAGTTTGCTCATCTGGTACCGTCTTTATAGGGCGTAACTATCCTATTGTAGTAGACACATGCTTCCCGGACAAGGAATACCTGCGGCTGACCGCCGACCCGGTGGCGAACGGCCATCCAACCAGCATGAGGTGCCATCTTCAACAACTAACACCAACCTTAAAGGATACACAGCTTCAACTTTCCCTTACTTCAGTGGTTTAATACCTGGGTATGTACCTAGGCGAAGATGCCCGATGGCGAGACACATGCCATTTCTTAGATGCAAGTGGTGCCTGCTTTTCCCAGTTCAGAAAACAGCTCGGGAAGCCGCTCCTCTGTAGGATCTCTTGCGCACCCGACAGGGCGTGATCCAGCCAACAGTTCTCCATTATACAAAGTCCACTCTACCTTTAACGAGGCCATAATACATCTCACCTAGAATCTATTCCTTGAGTTTCCAGCCGCCAATATTCATTCCTCTGCGGCCCCCCCAAAATTGCTTCTGGCTGAGCCGGTGTGCCGTCACTCGACTGCATCTAGCCGGCATATGACATGTTAATCATGGCACGTCGAGACAGAGAGCAAGGAAAGAAACCGTGGTACACACCATCCAACGGCTCTCTATTCTACGCAAGTACAACTGGCCGCTTGTAGAGGCTCTGGGAAAGGTATAACCCGCCTCGAGACGCACGACGGATTTAAACACGACGCGCTTTCGACATTGCGGACTCGGTTAAGGATCACAGCAAATCTCAGTCAACAAGTATACCTATTCTCGTATCAATCACCCCGCTATGCTTATGAGCCCTAGGCAAGCCCTTGTCGGCTAGCTTCGTCTGTAATAATCATTGTATACCTAGTGAAGTGATGACTTCTTCGAGAAGTGAGCATAATCATTGGGACACGGCTCTATGAAGCAGATCAGCTTACAGAATGTAGACCTATTGCCTACTCTCGGTTCTACACCATCCACCAGTACCACTAGGAAATCTCGCACTGCCGTGGCCGATGATGATTCCCTCCTCGAGCTTTGCGATACTGTTCGTGCCAGTCTCTACGCGGGACGTGCCGGTCCGCGATGGGACGAAGCCATGGGCTATCTGGCTGCAGTACTGAGGGACGAAGCTAAAGGCACACCCAGCATGGAATTGACGACTATTCAGAACGCCCATCTCGATAAACTCCTCGAGGATATGGTTACCCCTACCAATCGAGTTATACGAGGACCAGCCAGATTTGGGACAGATGTTGAGATGGCACAGCGCCTTCAACGACGGTGGCGGGTTCGGTTTGGAGAACAATATTTCGGCATTGACGAAAATAGATACCTTGAACTACCCAGGACGGGGAGACTCAAAGATGTCTTCATCGATCTCGAAAGCGAGAGTGATCAAGGACATTGGAAAGCTGAAGGCTGTGAGACGGTATCGGGCCTCGAAGGAAGCCTCCAAGTTGAGCCAGGGCAGTACGGCGCCCGATTGGACCAAGAGAGTTGAGCGCCTTTGCTGATGGATGACATAGCTGGTGGCTAAACCTGGCCTGCGCCCATCGGGATGGCATTGTTAGTAGCCCACGCGAGGCGCCCACCAAGGGAAAGTATGGGGTTGCTGCTTTACCCCTTTTGACCGGCCGCGAGAATACAACCAGTTCGTCGGCTGATGCGACAATCCAATACATTCGACACGGGGAAATGAAAGATATGCACCTGTCGCTCATGACTCAAGTGGGATCAACATTCCGCATCTTGCGTGGACATCGCCTCAGGAGCCCCTTTGCGCCAAAGGCTGGCGTACGGTACGATGGCCTGTACGTGTTTCTCGCCGGCGAGGGGGCCTGCTGCTGGCTAACCTTCCAACAGGTACATTGTACGCCAATACGGACAGCGATTGAATAAGTACACGGGTATGCGCAGTCTGAAGCTCACACTGCAAAGAGTCAGCGGACAACGACCTATAGAAGAGATCCGACACATACCCCGACCCTCCGAGATGGATGATTGGGACAACTTCCAAATGTACGAGAGGGCCATGATCAAGAAGAACAAGGGAGAACTAAGCTTGTTGGACTGGAGGTTGGAAATTGCTCAGGACGCGATTGAAAGAGAGAGCTACCACAAAGTGCGTGCCTTTCGGAACTCGCTGGCCGCGAGGAAGAGCGATGAGCCTCCGCTTGCCAAGAGACTGGGAAGTAAAGGTAGACCGTGATAGAACTTTCCCCTACAGCTATTGGCATAACGGTGCAAAAGAATTCAGGTTTCTCACGAAAGTTCGAGACATTAGTGTTGCCAAATTCATGACATGGGATAGGTAGCGAGGGAGGGGCAGAATTGGTCGTGCGTCACAAGCTGGGAATCTTCAAGGGTCTGTCCGTCCATGGCGGGGCAAAAGGCCCAGCTCAACGTCCCACCTCCACCACAGCCCATAGCAACCCGTGTGATTCTCCCTGTCCGCACGACAGCTCCAAGGAAAATATGGGCAAAAACGACAAAAAGGGCGGCGATAAGGGCGGGGGAAAGGGGAAGGGGGACAAGAGCAAGGATAGCAAAGACTCTGGCGGCAAGGCCAAGGGCGCCCAAAGCATCAACGTCCGCCACATCTTGGTGAGCTGCCCTGCCAAACGTTCTTTGCTCCGGCATGTATTTGCTAACAGGGATGATGACTGGCAGTGCGAGAAGCATGCCAAGAAGGAGGAGGCTCTGGCAAAGCTCAGCGATGGTGTCAAGTTTGACGAGGTTGCGAGAGAGTATTCCGAGGACAAGGCGAGGCAAGGAGGTTCCCTCGGTTGGAAGACCAAGGGCAGCTTGGATCCCAAGTTTGAAGAGATTGCTTTTGCCCTTGAGCCGAGCACGACGGCCAGTCCCAAGATTGCTGAGGTGAAGACGGAGTTTGGATACCATATCATCATGGTGAGTTACTCGAAAAGCACAGTCGACCAGCAACTCTTCTAACAGGCAATCCCAGGTCGAAGGACGAAAGTAGACGGAGATGACTAGACACAGCCATTGCATCAATCACAAGAGCACACACACACACGGTTTGAATCATTCCCATGATGCCCAATTTTTTTTTTATTCCTCTCGATGCAAGATGGCCATGAGACGTGAAGGCCTAAACCCCATTTAGATGCCAACCGAAGTGGCTAGAGTACAACCGCGAAGTCGTGTAAAGCGGCCTCGAAAAACACAAGCCCGCAAATCCTCTAATCCCCACTTCACACATCCAACGCCGTCGGATAAACCCCCTCCCATTTACTGCTCGGTCTGGAAGTAGTTGAGGAGGATGGATCGCTCCTGCGACTCCTCGCCCCAGTCCTTAACGACGACGCAGGAGCAGTTGACGACCTTGCGGGCGTTGCCCTCACGGTCCAGGACGCCTGAATTAGACCTTTGTTAGCATTCACCTGTCACAGAGACAAAATTCTCCAGGCTCAGTGAAGAGGAGGAAACGTACAAAGACCAGCCCACTCGCCGAGCTGCTTGCCATCGGGGATCTGAATGAGAGGAATGTTGTGCTCGTTGCAGAGGGCGACAACAAGCTTCTTGTAGGCCTCCTCCTCGCAGTTCTCGTTCAGGACACACATGTGAGCCTGTCGTCGGTCGAGGGCCTTGGAAGCCTCTCGGAGGCCGCGGGCGAGACCGTCGTGCATGAGAGCCAGCTTCAGGACTCCCTTGAGGGCGTCGAGAATGGACATCTGGCCCTTGGGGGCCTCGCCGGAAACCTCAACAACATCGGCGACCTCGGGGGTGTTGTCTTCTACGTCCGACTATTCGCGACAAAAAAAAAATTCTTGTTAGCCAATCCATTCATTCATCCCACCAAGACAGATATTTCCTTCTCTTCCCCCCCGCGCCCGTTCGTCGCAAAAAGATTGGCTGGCGCACCACCGCAATTGGCGAGAAGAATTTCGAGGGTCGTCAGAACTCACCATTTTGGATTGATTTTCTTGTCGGGCGATCCTCGAAGATTTTTATGTGTATCAAAAGGGGAAAAAAAAGGTTGGAAGAGGAGGGGTGGTTTGAGTCGTGATCTGGAAATGTTCTTCGTTTCGTGCCTAGGTCGGGGGTGGATTTGCCGAAATCTAAACGACCCAGGTGCGCGTACCCTTAGGGCATTTTTACGTGCACGGACCACCAGGGCACACATTCCCCCATTTCCCCTTTTGAGCTACCTTTTTTTTTCTTCCGCACCAAGCTCTCGCTCTTTCTCCTTGATAATATCCCCATCAACGGACCACGTCAATTCCACGAGGTATGTATGACTGAAACGCTGAAAGCGATTCGAATCCAGAAGGATGATGCCTTTCACCATGGCAGGGGAGAGCAATCGAGGGCGTCGCCGGCCGTGAGGCTATTCATCTATTTCGACAAATTGAGCGGGATGTGAAATGCAGCTCGGCCAGCGATTTTGTCCCTCGATACGCTTCTCCTCCTTGGCACTGGGCGGCAGAACCCTCGCGATCGATCGCCGAGGGCACTCTCCAGCCTTGGGAAAGGCTAACATGGAATTCACCTGGCAGATACCTCATTTCCCGTCCCGACTTGAGAATCTCCTCATCTCCCAAACACCGCCAAAATGGTCCGCACCTCTGTTCTCCACGACGCTCTCAACGCCATCAACAATGCCGAGAAGGCTGGCAAGCGTCAGGTCCTGATCCGACCCTCCTCCAAGGTCATCATCAAGTTCCTCCAGGTCATGCAGCGTCACGGTATGTGATGGAAACTTTTCTTGTCTCCTGTTTTTTTTTTTTGTCTTCTCCCCCTGTTCGGCATGATAACTAGGGCGACGGTCGATACCGCACCACGACCCAGCCCCTATAAGTTGCCGATAGATTCAAACTCGGAGATCTTACACGTTTTTCTGAAATTTTTTTCTTAATTACCCATGACGTCTAACGTTTAGTCTCTCGGAACATCACTAACTCTTCCCTTTTCAGGATATATTTCGGAGTTCGAAGAGGTTGATGATCACCGCTCCGGCAAGATCGTCGTCCAGCTCAACGGCCGCCTCAACAAGACCGGTGTCATCTCCCCCCGCTACAACGTCCGCCTCTCGGAGCTCGAGAAGTGGGTTGTCAAGCTGCTGCCCGCCCGTCAGTTCGGCTACGTCATCCTGACCACCTCTGCTGGTATCATGGACCACGAGGAGGCCCGACGCAAGCACGTCTCTGGCAAGATCATTGGCTTCTTTTACTAAATGGGACGGACAAACAAAAAAAAAGTTTTTCTTGAAAAAGACCTTGGCATTCTCGGCGTTTGGGAGGGAATCATGATGACAATGACCGATGTGATTGATAGCCTTGAAGCTGGTCGCACACGCGAGCACTAGAATTGAACCTTGACGAGATGCTCAGAGCCATTGATTCAATTGCCCCTTGTGAAGTCAATGTCACGACGTCTCATGTGAAATGTTTCTACGTTGATCTGGTCCGGATAATTCAATTGTGACATTGGATTGAAATAGTCGGGTTCAACCTAATTGGAATCTAGAAATCATTGGTTTGGCTCATCGACAATGACAAATACCAACTGCTGGGTAGGTTGACGTGCACCAACATGTGGTTCCCGTAAAGGTATGGGAGTTGGACAAATCGGTTGAACAGGGTGTCAGTCAGAGGGGGTTAAAATCGCAGTGAAAACGGAAAGTCGAGGCCAGAGTCGTTGTGGCAACGCAATACAGCCACCGTTGTTTTCTTCCCGCAGGCTTATCCAATGAGAGCGCTCCGAGCGACATCAATGCACTCGCACATCCGTCAACTTGAGCTTCATCCCAAGGACTCATGCCATGAGATCGGGCGTCTACTGCTGAAATCTCGATGCTACTATTGTGAATCGACTCGATTACAATGATTCCACCAGATTGATTCCCCTCCAAAAGTAACTTTCAGCAGCTCCTGTCCGGCAACAGAGTCCATCAAACAAAAAAAAATGATATCCCTCTTCTCCTTCCGAGCCTCTCAACGGCGTCAACTCTTCTCCGTTGCCGCCCTCGCCTTCTTCTGCATCTGCGCTTACAGTCTACTTCGAATGCCGCAAGAGAGAGTTGTGACGTACCAGGCACCGCCGCAAGAACCAGTACCAGCACATTTAGAATCGTCTCCAGCGTCAGACACCACACAAGATGAAGCACACATCGAAGGAAGCTCAGAACCCAAACAAGTTCCCGCGTCAGGGACACACCCCATCAAATATCTCATCAGCAATGCGCAGCAAGAGTTTGAGCAGGTCAAGACCCGGCAGTCCAAGACTCTCGACGACGCAGTCCGAGAGTATCGCCGGCGGTATGGAATGCCACCACCGCCTCATTTCGACAAGTGGTTTCAGTTTGCAAGGGACAACGGAGTCAAGATGATTGATGAGTTTGACACGATTTATGACCTGATCACGCCTTTTTGGGGGCTAAAGCCCAAGACTATCCGATCTCGAGCTAGAGAGGCGCTGGGGTTCGACAACGGGTTGATTGGAGTATCTATTCGCGACCACAAGATCACCTACATCCAGAATGGCGTTGAGTGGCAGCAAAACGCGACAAAGGGAATGATGGACAAGTTCCTCAAGTATCTCCCCGACATGGATCTCGCTTTCAACTTTCACGACGAGTCTCGAGTCATTCTGTCTCATGAAGATCTGGCTAGACTGGTCAAGACGGCCAAGGAGAAGCACATGCCCGCTGCTTTGGCCAGCCCTCAGCCTGCCAACGACTTTGCTCAGACAAACTTGGAGCTGCACGATGGAAAGTCTTTCGAGGAGACGACTCTTACACGGTTCAACTCATTCGCTCATCAGTCAACGTGGGCCCATTCCCGCATGTCATGCCCACCAGATACTCCAGCCCGATGTCTAGAAGAAGACGAGAGAGTCGACCACCGAAGCAGATATGGCATGAGCGACCTCGGCTTCGTCTACAACACCACCGCCATGTCCGACATCTGCTTGTCGCCCTCGCTCAGATCAACCTTTGGCTTCTTCGGAGGCCCCAACACCTACAGAATCGTCCAGGACCTGTTTCCCATCTTCTCCCAGTCCAAGATCTCCTCCTACAGCGACCTTGTGTACCCTTCCCCCTGGGACTGGGCGGGCAAGGTAGAGTACGATGAGGAGATGGACATGGACTGGGCCAAGAAGCAGAGCAAGCTCTACTGGCGCGGCTCCACCACAGGAGGCTACAGCCGCAACGGCCGCTGGAGGCGACAGCACCGCCAGCGCCTCGTGCAGAAGCTCAACGCGCGCGACCAAGCCCGGATCCTGACAAGCCAAGACAGTCCCTCCTGGGGCGCCAGCGAAGTCCCGCGCGGCGACTACCGCGACCTCGTCGACGTGCGCTTCTCCCACATCGGCCAGTGCGACCCCGGCGACTGCGAAGCACAGCGGGCCTTCTTCAACGTTACCGAGGCCGTGGATCAGCAGGACGCCTGGTCGTACAAGTACCTCCTCGACATGGACGGCAACGCCTTCTCGGGTCGTTTCGGTGCTTTCCTGCGAAGCAAGAGCCTCGTCTTCAAGCTCGCCGTGTTCCGTGAGTGGCACGCCGAGTGGTTGAAGCCGTGGGCGCACTATGTGCCGCTCAGCGTGCAGGGCGATGACTGGCTCGAGGCGGTGCGCTTCTTTGATGGCGAAGAGACTGCCACTGGGGAGGCAGAGCGAATTGCTATGGCGAGTCGGGAGTGGGCGAACCAAGCTTTTCGTCAGGTTGATATGGAGGCGTGGTTCTTTCGTCTCATGCTAGAGTAAGTAACCTCTCTTTATCGATTGTTTCTTTGGACAGACGCTAACAATTGGATAGGTATGCTCGAGTGATAGATGACAAGAGAGAAGTGATTGGCTACGATGGCGCCAGCGCCAACAAGAAGCTGCCTATCGAGGGATAAACGCCTTGCTTAAATGAGCTGGTAAATGACTTGTACACATATGGTTTCGGTAGCATTGCATGGGGGACATATCTTGGGAAAGGGGTTAACGGCGTCAAGGCTTGATAATGATATATACAACAGGAGGACTATGAACGTTCACGAAGTTTGGACACATGCATTATGTTGCAGATTGAATTTTGATACGCCCGAAATCTATGATTACAACTGACCCTACGCCGCAATTCCCACATTCGCCAAATAGATGCCGCATCTTCTTCTGTCTTGAGTATTGTCGATTTGATCGAGGCCTTCAGCCACGAGTGAAAATATACCAGAGTGTTCTCCCCTGCCCATATAACCACAATGGGGAGGTGGTGATACCTATTCGTCGTCCTCGCCCTCCGCATCGCGATCCTCGGAAGGCGACCTTGAGCGGTTGGCTGCTGGGCTGTGACCTCGATGGTCCGCATCATCCTCGCCCTGACCATCGTGGTCGCGGTGATGTTCCTCCTCGTGCTCTTCTTCCTCCTCCTCACCCTGACCCCAACCCAGCGGGTTCTCGCGATACTGCTTCATAGCATCACGCATCACTTCGGTGGGGTCTTCGACGGTGATATCCAGCTGGTCGACGATCTGCTCCTCCTCGGCGATACCAATCTTGCGTGCTATGTTCTTGGTTCGCTGCGGTCGAATGACAGACTTTTGCATCACGGGATAGTAGTAGACAGCCTTCTGGTTGGGGTAGAAGGTATCCTCGTTGTAGGCCAAGATAATCTCCTCCTCGAACTTGGTCGAGTGGTCAAGCTCGGTCTCTTGCGACGTTTCGTACGCTCGGAGTCGGTTGTACTGGAAGCATCCGCCAGCGTCCGACTCGTGGGTATAGAGCTCTTCGTCATTGTGTTCGGGGTTCTCGACATCGAACTTACGACGGAATCGTTCGCCAGCACTACCCGAGTGCGCAAGGTAGTAGTCGTAGTTCATCAAATTCTGAGGCTTGGGGTTGTTCTGAGGATCCTGTTCATGGGCAGCGAGCGCCGCTTCGTATGCCTCCTCCTCCTGGGCCGTTCGGTCTATGGGCCTAAACAGACCACTGAGAAGGCGCTTATCATACTCGTTGGAGCTTGGTACGGGGTTTTGGTGGAATTTGAGTGTGACGTATGCACCGGAATCGGGGAAGGCATCGAGGTCGGGAATGAGAGGCGAGGCATCCACGAGCTTGAGATGTCTTTTGGAGGGATGCTTGACGCGTTTGGGGTCTTTGAGGTCCTGCTCAGCAATGTCGAAGCCCTTGTCAATCTTGCGCTTGATGGCTTGGGGGGAATCGGCCGCAGGCTCCAAACGCCGGTTCTTGTTGGCTTTAGCAAGCAGAGCGCGAGGCATAGGTCCATCATGGCGTTTCGTAACGGTAGAAGAGATGTACTCTGTTCGGCGAAGGAAAGAAACGTTGGCTTCGGCGACCTTGGGTTTTCCAAGAGCGGCAATAGGCCTTAGAAGCGGTCTGTCGTGGGGATGGAGGGTGGGAGGATGGGCAGGCGCCTGAATAGCTACGAAAAGTCAGCTCGAGAAGCCCACATCACCACAAAGAGAACCGCAACTCACATCGTTCGTCACCATCAAAAACACCGGGCATGCCCACCAAATCAAGGGGCATACCCAGCTCAGCATCTGCCTCAATGTTCAAAGGCTGTTCCCTAGCAAGTCGTGATGCGAAGCCTGGCGTCGTGTACTGGCCGCTAGCGAGGCCCGTGTTGGGGATATCGAGCAGCTTGGGGGGATGTGGTGGCGGCGGGAGCGCATTGGAGAATCGGATGCGAGCGATGAAGTCCTGGTGAATCATGCGCTCGCCGGAGCGAGGGGCTGAAGACGACATGATTGTCGAGATGGCGATAGACGCCTGCAAAATGATTGGTGAGGTTGAAGCTCTAGGTGTAAGGGAGAGAGCGCGCCGTTGAAGTGGTTAGGTTGATGGGGAAGAAAGATCAACGCGCAGGCGCGGCTGAGATGCAAGCTTAGGAAAGTCCGAGTTTGCGGCGCAAGGCTGACCCCCGAAGCTCCACGCAGCGCTCAAGCAGTAAACCACCAACATAATGCTTAAAAACGAACAACGAAGCATTTTCTGCCCCCGAAAAATATGCGCGTTTCATTCAATAATTTTTTGATTTGTCATTTTCATTAAATGGTTCATCTCAAGACTCGAGCTTCTCGCGCTCTCGGTTGCTATAGTCCCAAGCCCATTCCACGTCTATAGCTAAGGTACGACACCCAGTTCCGTTATCGCCAATCCCAGTAATTGCCAGTCCGTTCCATGATTCCAATACACGTCTGGAGGCACACATCGCATTATTTCGTAGCTTGATAAAGCTAGCCACGGTGTTTATACAGGACACCCGGGTACCGTCTCGGATTCCCGGTCGTGCCGAATAAGAAAGTATTCCATGCATATCGCGTGGGTGCTCTAAGAGTTGTTCTTGGCGTAGCTCTTCTTGCCGACGGTAAAGGGCACGTAGCGGTACTTGATCATGTGCTGGATTTGCTTGCGCACTGCCGGATGGTTAGAATTTGAAGAATCAAGCCAAGTTGCTTCTCAACTTACTGGTCAAGACAAAGAGGATGATCCAGTACATGACCAGAACAGGCCAGAAAACTGGAACATTGAAGACCTCGAACCAACTGCACACGAAGGAGACGAGGATGGCTCGGGTCGCCCAGTACCAGAACTTGAACTCGGGAAGTCGTCGAATGAAGGGCTTGAACTCCTCGTCCTGCTTAGTGGGGAGGGTGCCCACGGAGCCATCCTCCATCTCATTATCGATCGCTTCGTTCGAGGGGTCAAACTTGGGCTGCAGGAAGGCGAGGAACAAGTTCAAGAGGTAAATGCCGAGCGCATAGGCAACTGAGCGATGTTAGCTTCAAGCTTTGGCATAGAAGGCTTCCTGGAATGAGGGCGTACCGATGTACCAGCCTTGTGCGAACAGAATTCGCAGGAAGAAGAGGAAGAGGCAGACAACGGTGCCGATCCATCGGTAGAGAACGAAAGGAGTCGACTGGTCGAGCAAAGCTTGGTAGTGCTAGAGTTCAAGTGTTAACGGAATCGCCGTGCGCCGTGGTTTGGTTGCTCAGGAGACATACGCGCTGAATCTTGGAAGTGTGGACGCTGACAGCCTCGAAAGGGGTCTGCTCGGGCTCTGGCGCATTCATCTTGAGGGTTGTCGAGTCGAGTCGCCTCGGTCGATCAAAGCAGAAACCGTTAGAGGGTCGTCTCTGTTGAGACACACAAAAGCCAAGTCCTGGGTGGGGAGACGGCGACTATGGCCTTGTTGGAGAAGAGGAGGAATTGAAGGGAGGATTAGGTTGCGATGGCGAATCTGAAAGAGTAGGGACTTGCAGCCTTGGACTTTTGGCGATGCAGCCACGTAAGGTTTGTTGCAAGGACTGGACAGGGAATTGGATGAGCTACAGACAGTGCTTAACGCGACGCGATGGCTGCGCCCCAATGACAGGTGGGGGGCAAGGGGCGTTTTCTCCAGAGATCCCCTAGAGCAATTTTGGCTCTGAATCACCAATGAAAACGTCGACTATCGAGTTTTTAGGGAGGGACCCCAGTGGCTAACGTTTCTCCTGCGCCGGTAAATGCCCGGTTGATTGCCTTGCAACAAACCTTACGTG
>JABFFE010000013.1:0-48432 GCA_013623625.1 Fusarium setosum | reverse complement strand
GCATGAAATGGCCGTCCATTGGAACCGGCTGCGGGGGCATCGGCCGGGGAACCGCACCCTCAAAGTGCTTGCGAGAGCCGCCGCTCTTGCGACTGCGTCCGCTACGGCTGCTTCGTCCGCTGCTGCTGCCACCACTTCCATAGTAGTAACGGCTGTCCGAGGTTGTGACCCAGTAGAGTTGTGTGTCAGGCTCGCCAAAGTAGGAACGAACCGAGCCGCTGGATCGGTCGGACCGGTCAGACCGATCGTCCCGGATATCCCGTGTCCTCTTCTTGACAACGGTAGCTCCAGAAGGTGCGCCGGCAACCCACGAGAGGAACCGGATGGACATGGGCTGCTTCTTGGGGAGCTTGGTATAAGTAGTCGTCCACTGCGACGACGTGGTGCTGAAGCGGTCATCCGAGTAGACGGATGAGCCACCGGAATAAGATTTGGGAGACATGGCTGAAGAAAGATGAGGTAATTGATAATTGAGATGAGAATGAGGCGGGTGGCGATGAGTTCCTTGGTTTGTGCAGTTGACGAACTAAAGGGGCAGGTTCATGCTAGTTATCCAAGTTGATCCCAGAAAGGCGTGCAACAAGGGAGGACAAGAGATGGGGTTCCCTTGTTTAGAAGGACAAAGATCGACAGGCAAAGTTAAAGAAGGAGGATGAGGCATGCGAAAGGGTAGAAACTTGGCGGATATGGGGCGAAAGATATAGCCCACGGGGTCTACCCCTTGGGCCTAGCCGGGCGATGCGAGCTATAGGGGCCGCCCCTAGGATCGACTACCTCGTCGAGGAATCTCATACTCTGCGGGCGATGAGAAAAGAGGCGGCTGCGCTATTGTCTTTGATGTTGCACATTCTACTGCATGCCCTAGTTACAAGACAAGTAAAAACCGGCAGGGGAGACTAGGGAAGTGGGTGTGGTGCGTCGTGCAGCGTTGTTGTGCGAGCCAGGGAAGAGGATACGACACTCCAGGTGTGATGTACCGCACCGGCACGCTGTAAGCGACGGGCGACCAATGGATCTCGGTGTCGGTGAGATGGAGAAACGTTCCGCGAGGCTCTGCAAATAGGCGTAAGAAGCAGGAAAAGCAGCCAAGGGGTGCCGGATGCTGTGCGAGCTGGGCGATCGTGCGCCACGTTCGCCTCGCTTTGGAGAGGGGTAAAGGTGATAAATGATGAGGGACAAAGATGAGGGTGTGAGAGACGCAAATCTCCTGGGCGAGTAGTTTAGGGTGAAGCGAGCGTCAGGGTCGTGAGTCGCGTTCAAGATGGTTCGCCAACAGTCTTCAGCCCAGTCAGGACACTGAGCCAGAGCATCAACTCGATGTCAATGGAGAAAAGCAACACAAGACAGCGGTTCAATCAACTTGACTGAGCCCAATTGGCTATGGAACCCGTCTCAAAACTTTGTGTACCTGCTGGAACCAGAAGAGTGGACAAGAGTCCAGTGCCATGAAACTTGCCCGACACAGGGTCCATGTAGAAGCACTTCAGGGACGCCCGAAATAAGCACGACGGGGAGTCAATAGCTTCGCGGATCGCCAGAGAGGGGGCCAATGGACCCCCGAACAGGGAGAGCGATGAACGCATACGAACCAGCCATGACGCCCGGGAACGCTGGCGTCATGCATGGGGCGCCCGGCCCACGTAGTTGGCTGTGGCTGCCTTCTCTGCCTCTTCTCCTGGCAAGAGAAAAGGCCATGATAAATGAGGCTGCACAACCGTCACACAGAACAGACTTCCGCGTATGTGCGTGTGGCCTCCGAGTTCTGTGGGTGAGATGCGGGCGCGGGTGCATTTCACACGAGGTCGTTTCGGTCAAGTCGCAAGGTGCACACGACCAGGTGCAGCGATTGGTTACAAAGCAGGCAGAGCGGGGGGATTTGCTGCAAGCTGCCGTGGGAGAGCGTTGGTTCGTTGGCTGCTGAGTTTCCAGCTGTCATGTAGGTCAGAGGAGGGGGAAAGGACATGGAGTGCTGGACCATGACGGGATTGGAAGACTTCTCAGCAGCTTGTCCGATTGTCTCGGGGGGGCAGGTTGTGATGGACTGACGTTGCCGCAAGAATAGGCGCGATTGAAAGACCGCATTGTTAGCTGCATCACGATGGACGGATAATGGGCCAACGGATGATTAAACAGACGTTAAGGAGCATGTGAAGCAAGGAGAGAAGAGAAGACAAGATTTCGAATTAACTCAGAAATAAGGCTGTCGGTCAGGGATGGAGGCTCGAGAAGGTGCATTTGCGTGCTTTCCAGTATTCTAGACCCCTGTGGCGGCAACAACTTCCCGTTGTTTTCGGAGGTACAGTTCAGGGTAGCTGCGGTCTCACGATCTTAGGTTCAGGTACTCATGTTCCTCAATGGATGGCGGCAAACCGCCAGCTTGGTTTCTCTTCTACATATTTGATAGGTGACTGGTAGAGGACCACTACTGAGGTTCAGACTGCATTCTCACTCGTCACCCAGTATCCAGGCCCAGTTCTCAAGTGATACTAGCACATGCGAGTATTTGGCCAAGAGATATTTCTCACATATGTTCACGGGCACGAGGCAACCCGAAAGTTGGGGATGGTCCATGGTTGGCCAGTTTTGCGCCCGGCAGTTGAAAAACAACGCGACTATGAAAACAGGGCGAACGTCGACGACAGCTTCACTTTGAACTGGTGTGGTCGATATAAAATAGCCGACTCACCTGCGTATACATATGTATGCGGCATGGCAGCCAAGGTTGCTGGCCCTGACACCATCTCTTGTGACAACTCATGCATACAAGTCGTCCAACTCGTCTGCATCTTGTTCAACCCGGGGCTGCAACTTTGTTTGGATACTCTCGAGGGCCCCGACCCAAGTTGCGCGATTGACTCTCTGTGCCTGTGTTTCCGAGTTTGTGTGTCCTAACTGCCCGCGTCCAACAGCTCCGGAGCCTGGGCCTGGGCAGCGTGTTACACCAGCGACCAACAACCATGAGAGGCAATCCGTGGCATCCAAGGCAAGTCAAGACGCCAACATACCCCCGAAGCCAGCTGAGTGACACGTCTATTTTCAGTCGACATCAACAAAAGGGCGCGCTACTTGTTATGGCATCCTTAGGACTTAATTCCTGCTGAGTTGACAAGTTGCTTGGAACTTTGGTGGTCCTAGTTGATTGATCGATTCTTGGCTGATGAGCGGCAGGAAAAAACTTGGAAGCGCAAAAGAATGCTGGGTAACATGTGGGCCCTGTGCCTGATGCGAACCCGGTCTTGTCACTTTTGCTGAGCAAATATTTTGATCATCGCCGAGTGATCGTCGGAGGACGGCGTTTGCTGGGACGCCCGTAGCCCGGACCATTGGCTGTCGAGCCGGGTCGGTCGGGATCGTCGTCTCGTGCTGCAAACCCATCCGGTTGAGGGATGACTGCACCAAGGAATGTGATGGAAGACGAGTAGGATTCGTCGAGCAGTTTTAAAGCCTGGGAGTCGCCTCGATCACAGGAGAATGGCCCATTCAGAATGGACGAGTAGCCAAGGTGAAACAGTGACTGCACAGCTTTGTGTGGAGGAAATACCTTTACCCGAACGGAACACAATAGGTGAAAGCCAAGCTGGGTGTTATTCCGGAGTTTCAGGTCTCGGAAACACACCATGGCATTCCGAAGGTTGGAGGCCTTTGATATCGGATTGACATATTGCTCTTTTCTGGCCCCCAATATCTGGCACGGGGCTACTATCGCCGACGGCGTGAGAATGTGGTTCTCCCATCAACAAGGTCAAGTCGCAAAATCCTAGGTGAGCAAGGACCTTACCGTGAGAAATCCCATGTGCCAAGAACGTCGGGACATGTTCTCGGCCCTGAGCGACGACCAGCGGGGTTTGGTTGCCAAGCGTCAGGGACGCCGACACCCATGACATGACGCTGAGGTTGATGGATCTGACGGATTGGATGGATGTGGCTTCCGATACCCGTGTTTGAAGAGGTGATGGATGCAGCGACAACACATCCATCAGAGACTGGAAATACGAACAAAGCCCATCACTATTTATGCGAAGCGTCTGTCCCATGTTATTGAAACAAGACAACAACAAGGAGCACACGAGGCCCTGGAAATAGAGTCTTGCGAGTTCCATTCCAATGACGCAGGAATGAAACCTCGTCGGCCCGCCCCAAATTCAGTGCTGAACCGCGCTGGCGCTCGAGACTGGCGCTGGACCTGCCGCTGAAACCACTTGATGACTGTGCTCGAAACAGGCAATCGAGCCACCAATCACACGACTCAGACTGCTCGAGCGCCCCCAGCAAGGTCCGCAGGCCAAACCTGGAAAACCGTGCATCGCCTCGAGCAAGTATACGACGTGCTTGCTGACTCGCACATGGGATCAATTGCTTGTATTGTATTGTGTATCGTCGACAGAGATTACCTCGTGTGCTGCTTGGCATAATTGAACACCCTTGTCACACCTGTCCTTGAGAAACGAGCTGCCTGTCCGGCACTTCCCTCGATATCGTCAAACTTTGATGGTGCATCCCCTGTCCCCTCTCTAACTCAGGTCCAAGGAAAAATAAAAACCTAGGAACAACCCAAAATCTGGCCCTAGTCCATCTTTAGTCTAGCTTTTCTTGGGGCTTTTCCCCTTTCTAGAGCCGGGTTAACTGGGGCCTTTGGACACTGGGACCCGCCTGAAGCCCGCTGGGGCCCTCCTTGTGGGTGTTGTGGTGTGGCGCCTGCGGTCTCCTGTTGGCCTGCTCTCCTTCCTGGGTCCCGCTTGGCTCCTTCCGCGAGCCACTCAGTCTCTCCCTCGCTCCCTCTCGAAACCCGCTTCGCTTTCTTGGCTTTTTGCAGTCTGTCCATCCCGTCAATCCCATCGATCCATCCATCCAAACGACCATCATCATCATCAATCATCGCCCTCATCTTCGACCATCATCAACGACGCCCTCCGAGCTCGAGCTTTCACCGCCCCGATTCCTCATCCACCCCGAACTTGCTTCTTCGACCGCCTCCCTTCGCCATTGATTCGCCGATCCACCTCTCGAACTCTGTACCCCTTGGACACGACGGACGACTTCACGCCCGACGACGGACGACTCTAGGGAACGCCCTCGTCGGCCTCTCTGGCCTTAAGCCGTGGCCTCCCTTCTCACCACGCCATGGATTCCCCCAACGGCAAGGGCTCTAGCACCTCGCGTCGCTCTTCCGCCAGACGTTCGCGTTCGTTGAGGCTGTCCACTGGTAGTGGTGCTACCAATGATGACTACGACCTCAGTGCTATGATGGTGGCCGACGGCTTCCGACCCCTCGACAACGCCGCCTCCTCCTCCGCTCATGCAGTTTCACATCCTCAATCTGGGCTGTCGCTACCTTCATCCGACCAGAATCCTCCCATAGAGTCTCCGCAGGTGCCACCTCCTGTCGCTCACGCCTCGCCTCCTGAAATCACTCCCGCCATTCGAAACCGCCCTTCTAGTATCTCCAAGCCGCCTAGGAATCACGACTCCCTTGCTCTCCGAAATGATGGCACCTCCGCTGCTGGCCGGCCCCACGCACGCAATACTCCGAGCCTGTCTTCCGACTCTCCTGTTATCCGCGCAGAAAGCCCTTACACCGGCCCTTCCGGTCCGTCACACCCCTACCAAATGTATCCTCAACGGACCATGAGCGTAGCTACTACTTCGACGACTGCCGCTGCAGTGATTCCTGAAGACCGTTCCTACGCCGGCCCACGCGGTCCTACTCATCCCTACGCTCTTTACACCCAAAACACAACCTCTGGAGAAACGTCCGATTCATCTATCCCCGTGGGCTTCAATGGGATGGGGGCGAGTTATCAAAGGCAAATCGGGCCAGATGGAGAGGAGGCAGGAGATTTGATTGGTCCATTGGGTCATATGGAAGAACTACCGCCATATACCAGATACCCGGATAATGCCTATGTGCCGAAATCCAACACCCAGACACCTGTTTCTGAGCCTTCATCTCCAGATAGGGCCATACCCGGTGCTGGTGGAATTGGCATGGCAACTCGCGACCCTGAATTTTCCTCGACCGAGGACGACCTGGCTCTACCAAGGACACGTCCCTCAGTCAGGAGCCATACATCTGAGACCAGCCACCATGACATCAACACCGCCGCTGCTGAGGTTGCTGAGAAGCCTACTGTGAACAAATGGCAACGGCGGGCAAAGAAGAAGCTTTGGGGGATCGTGCCTTACTGGGCTATCTGCTTGCTGACGGTTGGCTTGGTGGTGATGGGTGTCATCATGGGTGCTGTCATTGGGACAATTGTCACCCATGGCGGCGGGCCTCATGGGCCGCCGCCTGAAGAGTAAGTTAATACCGGAAGCCATCTTACAAATGCAGCTCTAACACATTTTCTTAGCGAGTATTTCAGCGAGCCTCCAACCACGACGACAGTGGAGCCTCAACCTCTATCTTCGGTTCCGGCAGACCTGCCAGCCATGGCGACGGGTCGCTTCGCACTCCCCAACATCGATCCCAGTCAGACGACCAGGTCTTGCTTCAACGACTCAACCCAGTCTCAGGCTTGGACCTGCGATATCACCTTTCCCCTTTGGTCGATTGACATCAAAGAAGTTGTAAAGCCTGGGGAAACCTTCTACGAGCTGACACTCGAAGCTGTAAACGACGCGAATATCAAGTTCCCCTGGGGCACTCAACCTCCCAGCATCAAACCACAGTCGATGATTCTAGTCAATGACTCGTTCGAAGTCGCACGTGGCCCTGCGTGGTGGCTGCAAACAAACTACACCAAGACTGTGATTGTGTCTGAGAAGAAGTTTGGCGACCCGGACAAACGCAAACGAGGCTGGGACCACGATGATTACGATCAGGATGATGACGATGACGACGACGACGACTACATTCCGTTTGGCAGTCATCAGTTCAAGAAGCAGCCTATAAACGCTCAGGTCGGCGACAAGCCCTGGATCTGTCGCTGGCCAGACACCGTTCTCGAGATTTTCATCTACCCCGGCGAGAACACCAGTGTCCCGACATACGATTCATCCAAGAAACATACCTCTGCTTCCACCACGACGTCCGCTTTAGACCCCTCTCAGACAAACGACTTCGGCGACGTATTACCCCCTTACCCCCGTGTCTTCAAGATGTTGGAGAGTCGATATGCCTCGAAAAACTCTGTGGCAACCTGCGAGCAGTTCGAAGTGGTTGGAGATGGTTCCCAGTGTCAAAAAGTCATGAAAAATGGCAAGCCAGTCAAGGTTACCATTGTCGAAACCTCGGAGTCGTTGACTACGGCGTTTGTGGAACAGTCACAATTCAACAAGATGTCAAAGCGAGAGGATCCTCGGCAATTAGTGGAACGGGCATCTCTCGAGCTGACTGACTGCGGCTGCTTATGGATGTCTACTTGAGCAACGATACCCGTGGGTTTGGAATTATTGCGTTGGGTTCAGGGGAGGCGAGCAATACAGGGCCGTCGGTTATGGATATTACGACTCCCTTATTTATGTTATATTTCCTGTGGGTCTATGAGGCGTTACATACGCAAGAATTGGGCTGGTGTATGATGACGCGGTTCTGGCATGGTCATCGCGTATGGGTCAATTTGAATTCTCTGTCATTACTTCGAGTGTGCATCATGGGAGAAGGACTGGCTGGGACTTGTAACGGAAAGCATCTTGGTTTGGAGATAGGATGGGAAATGGAATACGGATATCAGGAGTTAAGGAGCGATTGCCGAGTACGAAAAGAAATACTATTTTTATATTGAACTTGGAAGAACTGTTGTTGTGACTTTCTGTGTGTACCAAATCAAGTTCCGCCCCATTCTGTATAAATACTAAGTTGTATATGATCTTGTTACTATACACGATATTGACGCCTATCTAGCCTTGTACCTGCTCATCACAGAGTAGGAAACCCGATTTTCAAGATTGACTTGTTAATAGTTCTCAGCCCTCGGGTTGAGATAAGCTAAGCTGAAGATTCTAAACTATGGATACAAACAAGGCACCACTAACTGTGCGAATTTGGGTCTTCTACCAAGCACTCGACTCCATAGTGTTTCGACGCCGCCGTTTACTCGACTTGACGTCTTCACGTCCTCACTCCTCTCTACATGGGACAGAGCGCAATAGTACGTTGTCCGACTGAGGTGCTGCACACAAGACCCGCGGAATGGTGAGATTGATTCCCACGGTGACATTGGTGACGCCGGTGTGACCTCCCACCGCGACGTGACCTCATCTTGTAGTGGGCTGCTCAAGCCCAGAAGTGTGGTCTGGGAGATATCTTGATGAGGCAGAGCCTCTTGAGGATGCATCACTTGCTTATCCCCTTGGTTACATGGCCGTCACTGAGTAGCTTTGGACGCATCGGTCTCATTCTCGGGTGTCTCGCGGATCTCGTTGTCGACAATGTCCTTTCTCCCATCGCGGAAGTCTCGCATCAAGGACAGGAAGACAGAGTTCTTCCACTTTTCGCCGTTCTCGTGCTGAACTGACTCGAGGAGTCTCTCGGCTGCGTCTGCAACGTCCGACTTTGCCTTTACGGTCTCCGTAGGTTCCGCCACTGCTGGTTCTTGTGTCTCGAGGGACAGGCTGGCGATGTCTGGTGTTTCCAGGAGTGTGGACTTGGCTGCAGTGTCTTCTAGAATCGTCTCAGGAGCTGTTTCTTGCTTCGAGGCTGCCTCGGCCTCGGCAAGTGCTGCGTCGTTGAGTTCCAGCTCGCGAGCCATCTGGTCCATCATGGCGTCCACCTGCTCCATGCCTCCGCCACCGTTGTTCGCCATCCACTTGGACATTTCGTCGTCGAAATCCGCACGCTGGGTTGCTGTCGTACTACTGGTGTTCATGAAACCACCGCCGTTGGTCTGCCCATAGAGCGGCGTGAAGGCGGCCTGGAAGTTCATCTGAGGAGTGGGCTGGTATAGCGGCATCTGGGACGCGGCCTGGGGAAGCCCGTTCTGCATAGGTTGTCGCTGCTGGTTCTGGGCTGTGAAACGGTTGAAGTCGGCTGCCCAGTTACTCGCGTCCACAGCAGGGGATTGGCGACTCTGAAACTGCGGTGACTGCGCAGGGTGGAAGCCAGGTGCGTGTCCTTGTTCCAGGGCTGCGGCATGGGCTGCTAACCTCCCTGCAGCATGATGGTGAGGTACTCCTTGTATTCCAGGTAGGGTAGAGGGACCATCCATGAATGCGCCGAAGCCATCTGGGCCTTGCATAGGCTGCTGTGCTGACCTAAAAGACTATATAGAGTGTTAATTTATGACTCGGGGTTAGAGGATCTCTGATGGGCCTACAGCATGACCTTGAGGACCAGTGCGGTCAACGAGCCTGTCTTGGTGCTGGCTAACATCGCGGGATTGGTGGTCCACAAGACGCTTAAAGGGCGTGCCACCGCTACATGAAGCGTCCGCCATAGTCGCGTTTATATGTGCTTGAGAGTGCGAGTGAAACGGCTGTATAGATGGTTGCTGATGTCAAAACGGCCTGAATGCCGGCGTGCCTCGGTCAAGGCGGGGTGTTCGGTGGCGGGTCTTGAATATCCGGATGGGAGTAGATGGTGTAAGAAAAGGGGAGATGTCAGAGAAATGGATGTGACAGCAGGGGGACAAGAAATGATATAGTACAAAGATACAGCGAGAGAAGTAAGATTGAGGTTGTAGATGAATAATCTAAAAGAGGCGATGGTCCAGAGTCTGATGGCTCGTGATTCTGGGTCCCCCCTCCGCTCTGCCGTCCGGGGAAGCCTGCGCCGAGGCCCCCGTTCCCGTTCGGCAACCAAAGCGGTAGGTGGGGTTTGGGAGTCATGCTCCAATTCACGTGATCACGACGGCTGGGCCATCTGTCACCACCGCCACGAGGCGCGAGCCCAGATAGCTCCAGGTCATGGGCGGTATCGTGTCCTCTGTTAGTCCAACTCCCTGAATCCATCCTCTTCCACCCTGCGCTGGAAATCCGGCGCAATATTTAACAAGATGGTATGTTCTAACTGTATTAATGGCATTCGAATCATTGGAAATAGCTGGGACAATTCCCAACAAAGCTAACTCAACCTCTCCCCTAGGCGGCGCAAGTAATCTCCAACTCTGGCCATGAGGACATGATTGTACGTTCACGACAGCTATGCGATCCCGTCGCTCAAGCTTCATCCGACTCAAACACCACCTCCCAATCATCTCGAAATCACAAACTGACAGCCTTCTCCAGCATGATGCTGTCCTCGACTACTACGGCCGCAAGCTAGCTACCTGCTCGGGCGACAAGACGATCAAGATCTTTGAAATCGAGGGCGAGACCCAGCGCTTACTAGAGACTCTCAAGGGGTGAGTGCGCAAAAGGGCTCAAGCTTTGCACAAGGAGAAGAAGAGCTGACTTGGAGGGCAGACACGAGGGTGCCGTCTGGTGCGTCGCCTGGGCGCATCCCAAGTACGGCAACATCCTTGCGTCGGCAGGCTACGATGGCAAGGTGTTCATCTGGAAGGAGCAGCAGGGCGGGCAAAGCACGTCGTGGCAGCGCATCTACGACTTCCCCCTGCACAAGGCCTCGGTCAACATCGTCTCCTGGTCCCCCCACGAGGCCGGCTGCCTGCTGGCCTGCGCGTCGTCCGACGGCAACGTGAGCGTCCTCGAGTTCAAGGACAACAGCATCGACCACACCACCTTTGCCGCGCACGGCCTCGGCGTCAACTCCGTCTCGTGGGCCCCCGCTACTACTCCTGGAAGTATTGTTAGCAGCGCCCCCGGTCCCGCGGCTACTGGCAACCGACGATTCGTTACCGGGGGCTGCGACAACGTCCTCAAGATCTGGGCCTTTGACCCGGCTTCCCAGTCGTATAAGCAGGAGCGTGAGCCTCTGACTGGCCACAGCGACTGGGTCCGCGACGTCGCCTGGTCCCCCACCGTTCTTCAAAAGTCCTACATCGCCTCTGCTTCACAGGACAAGACTGTCCGCATCTGGACATCCGACCCCTCAAACCCGACCCAGTGGGACTCCAAGGTGCTCAATTTTGAGGCGGCCGTGTGGCGCGTTAGCTGGTCCCTGAGCGGCAACGTGCTGGCTGTCAGCGGCCAGGACAACAAGGTGTCGTTGTGGAAGGAGAACCTCCGGGGCGAGTGGGAGTGTGTCAAGACGATTGAGGAATAGAGCCAACAGGGAGGTGATGAGTACAAATAGGAGAGCAAGGCGTTCAAGGCAAAAAAGGGTGATTATCTTGCTATGACCTCTTTGACCAAACGATGGACGTAAGTGACGATGCATGCGGACTAGAAGCCCAAGAGAATGCCCAGGATCGATGTCTTCCTATTTTGGGAGAAGTCGATGAAAGATGACTGAGCGGACAACATATCAACCTTTTTGGTAGGAAAAGCGAACGTGGAATGCCATGATGATAGTAATAGAGCTGGAAACTTTGAACAATCTTATTGTCCTGGTATAGGTATGTGTGCCTGAACCCTATCTTGTGAGATATCGAATCAGGATCATCTCGACTTCTTCCGTCTGCGCCTTGAACACCAAGCAATCTGTACAATGCCAAGAGAACCATAACGTCATGCACGCTAACTTGCATCTAACTATGCCCTGAACTCAGAGAGGTCGATCCATCCCTGGCGTGAAGATCACGCAAGGAAGAAAACCATGACAACAGCCACAAGTGTCACAGCAAAAGCCGCCGATCCAGGCCGTAGGAACTGCGGTGCAGCACTATCGTCGTCGCCGCCACTCTCCCCCCTGTCAGCAAGGTCGTTGTCGTTGGAGTTCAAGACAAAGATCTCGCCGGACCTGTCAGAGCTGAACCACAGCCGACCCTTGGAGTCCCAGGCCAGGCCGACGGGACGGAAGCAGTCGTCAGGACACTTAGAGAGGTCCGTATTGTGGATGATGGGGGCGGTGGCGTCTGTGCTGGTGCTAGGGGATGTCGGGCGGCCGTTTTGGAATGCTATGGAGGAGATTTGATAGCCAACAGGGCCTTTACGATCCCCTAGGATGTGTAAGTGGACGGTTTAGAAGCGAGATATGCAGGGGATCAACTTACAGCTGCCGTGGAAAGA
This sequence comes from Fusarium setosum, assembly GCA_013623625.1. NCBI lineage: Eukaryota > Fungi > Ascomycota > Sordariomycetes > Hypocreales > Nectriaceae > Fusarium > Fusarium setosum. The sequence continues at coordinate 36,426 of JABFFE010000013.1, read as the reverse complement.
GACAAAGGCGGTTGAACCATTCTGGTTAAACTTGACGTCGAGAGGGGCAGTGTGGGCCTGGAATGCCAGTACCGGAGGGACATATTTGGTATTGCATTCCTCGTCGGTGGGAGTAGAAATTGTACCACCACTCTGGCGATCAGCCGCAAATTGATCGCCGATTTTAAGATCGCCTAGGTCGGGAAAGTCTTTGGTAGACCAGAGAGTGTAGCAGACGGGATAGCCATAGTTTCCTCCCTGGTTCGCGTGAGAGCCATTGAGGTAACCGTGAAAGTTGAGCTCTTCGCCGGGGTTGTTGGGGTGGATATCGCGGCCTTTGCGTTGGAGGTTGTCGACCGAGTTCTCCACAGAATAGATACCGCCCGTCTCAGGGTGCTCGGCAACACCAACCGAATTCCGCAGACCCCAGCCAAGCAGATTGCCGTCCGTGTAGTCGTAAGGCTTGGCATTGTTCTTGCCGCTGAGGGAGGAAATGTTGAAGGCACGTAGCTGAGAGTGTCCGGTGGAGCGGATCTCGGCCTCTAGGTCGTTGTTGGAGGCGCTGCCGCGGGATACGACAAGGATTTCCGGATGCTTGCTAGACAGGAGCAGAGTGCGCGAGGTGTGGCCCCCGTTGGTCATGTTGGAGACAACGGTACGGACGGAAGAGGTGCTGAGGCTGGCGGCTGAGGGGTCGTAGGGCCATGACAAGACCTCATTCTCGGTGGAAGCGTAGAGAGTGCGGCCATCTTTGGAGAGGGCGAGTCCATGGTTCAGCTAGAGTATGCGGGTCAGTTAAAACTGCCTGTGAACTTGACTCCAAGTAACTTGCATCCTCATTCTTGACCAGTACGGTCTGCTTGCGCACTCGCAAACATGTTCGTCCCTGATCCTCGAGCTCAAGATGCAGCAGCCCAACTCCCGAGTCGACTACAATAAGAGCACCCTTGGTATCAAACAGGATGCCCCGCGGATGGGTGAGGTTGGAGGCGATGAGACGGTATGACCAGTCATCGGCAACAACAGGGGCGGGATAGGAAGTCTTGAGGCTGTTGATTTTGCACTCGCTGGATGCTTTAGCTGAAGCTGGTGAGATAAAGGCGAAAGAAGAGATCAAGACGGTTGAGATTAGAGTGGTGGTAATGCGGGGGAGGGACGCCATCATGGGGAAGGCGGGAGGAACCGGGGGATGACGTCGAGGGATGAAGAGGGAAGGAGTGAAGGACGGGGACAAGGCAAGAAAGACGAAGAGGAAGGAGTACACTTTGGGTATCAGGAGAATCTCATCATGAATCTCTCGAGTCGATATGGAATGAAAAGAGCTGTACAGTAAATGCAAGTAAAGGTTGCATGTCAAAGATGTCACTCGAGAGGCGGCATTCACTAATAAAAGAGAAGAAGGGTCTCAGTTGTGTGAGTGTCAGTCGCGTGCCCACACACCTGCCAAGCCAGCGCATCACAGACACCAAAAGATATTCTTCGATAGGTATGCAAGGTCCTGCGGAGGTAGGGCGATCCCAGTGTACATCACATGCCCCAGCCCCTCCCCTAAGTCAACTAATAAGCTGCAGCTGGCTTTTGGAAAAAAAAAGCTTGGCATTTTTTATTTGAAGAAGGAGGCTGTGTTTTTTTTTTGGTCGGCCGCCACAAAATCTGATACGAGTACGGAAAGCCCGTGGTTCCGGTCTCGAGTTACATGACATGTTATTTGACCACTAGCTGGGAAACACACGGACACGAATACTTGTTGCGCAAACGATTTATTGGTGCCGACTACCGGGAGACCGAAGAGATATCATATGTTTTAGCCAAGGGAGGGCCACCCGGGCGACGGATCTATCGGCTTGACTTGTTGCCCCGCATCCGAACTCAACATGCCGACACGCCCGTGCCGGGGGGCCGGACCAGTCCCGGACACGACACTGATGCTGACCGGGAGCTATCACACGATGACATGAAAAAAGTTGACCGCGGTGTTCAATCTCATCGTCTTCGGGACACAACTTTAAGGCTCCAAGGATTCGTCCCAAAACCTACTCTGAAACCGTGTCGGGACACCATCATGTTGTAATCATGGGGGAATTGGATTGCCTACCATAGGCGGGCGTGTCGGAAAAACCATCGATGGGTCCTCATTCATCAAGAGACATCTGGTTTGCATTCTGGCTGGAAAAGGTCTGGGCGTCATTGTGCCGTTCTATCCAACGGTCCGCGGCTCTAAGTAGCACAAGCGTTAGCCATGTAAAGAATCTGAATGGGTAAAAGGTAGCACCAACTGAGAGATCCCACTCTTGAGATCATAATGCCACTGAGTTTGGTTCATAATGCCGTCGATATGGCTGGCCACCTCGCGAATGCAGTCAAGCTTGTCTGATATCTCCTTCTTGGTATCCTCTGCCTTTTTAAACCACTGGTCAAACTCTTGCTGCTTGTCAACCAAGTCCTTCAGCGAGCAGTCACCGGGGATCGTGGGCTGGGGGCTGGACATGAGGAGCTCCCTAACCATTTGGCGTTGCTTGTGCATGTCCTCCAGGAGCTTGTCGACCAAGTCCTTCGGCGAGCAGTCATGGGGGAGCGTGGGCTGGGGGCTGGACATGAGGAGCTCCCTAACCATTTGGCGTTGCTTGTGTATGTCCTCCAGGAGCTTGTCGAAGCCTTCGGGGCTCTTGTTGATGTTTGCGCGGTGTTTCTGGAGGGCTGTTGAATTTTGGTATGCCATGTCCAGGGTATCCTCCAATTCTTCATGAACGTCCTGTTGGTTGTCCTCACGGGCAACGTGACTGGCAGGGGTCTTCATTTTCTTTTCTTTTGGTAAGATAGGGATGAATAATAGTAAGGAACTGGGGCGGTGATGAATAGTAAGGAGCTGGGATGGGATGAATGGTGAGGAGCTGGGACGAGGATGAAAGAGAAAAAAGTAAAGGGCAAGGAAGAGAGGAGAGCGACGAGGTATATATAGCAAACTCAGAAAAGCTTTTCCTCGTGCGTGATGCAGCAGAGTTCTACGGCCGAAAGATGCCACATGACCAAGATGCATGTACAAACCTTCCAGGTAAAATATCCATTCAGCATAAACTCTCTCAAGGCATAGATGTTCAAGTCCTGCGAGGTAGGGCTGGTGAGTATGTTTCAAGCAATCATTATATCTTATTTTCCTTACTTTTACATCCTCATACGAGTCTCGTGTGTCTATAAAATCCACATTATTCAACGCCCCTTTGAGCTTTCATCTACCAAAACACTCCAGTCCCGCTGCACCGAGATGGCAGTAGGACCCCCCTTTTGTGACGCATCCCTCGACTCGTTATCCGTGTCGTTGCTCGTCCTCGTGGCGTCGATCTGGGTCTGGTTCTTCCCATGTCGCGCAGTGATGTGGTCGATCATCTGGAAGCCATCCTCCTCGCTGTCAATCTTTGATAGACCAGCCAGAGTAGAAAACAGCCCCCCTCCGCTCTTCTTGCGGGACCGTGATGCCTCACTCCATTCCATGCGGGACGAAGGCTGATTGCTGGTATTCCCAGTAGGACGACTAGGATCGCTCGTCCCCCGCGCCGTCGAGAACAGCCGACTCAGGCCGATGAGCTGGAGCATTGGGCGCATGCTGGGCAGACAGGCACAGACAAGCCCAATGTTGATCTCGACTGTGGACCACAGCATAAAGTCCCGCAGGTTGTAGGTGACGTTCTGGTCGTCGGTCCGGATCGACATGACGATGGTGAGGCGGACGATGGACACGATGCAGATGAAGAAGCCCAGCGCAAACATGCCCGCGAGGATGAGGCGGCGCCCCAGAGGGATGTTGAGTCGGAAGACGGAGGGCAGCGGCATGGCGACGAGGATAAAGTCGACGATGACGTTGGGCAGGGAGCCTCCTAGGTAGACGGGCTTTTGCTCCAGGCATTTTCCATGGTCGATCAGGATGTTCCATTGCTTCTCGACGGGGTTGCAGGAAAAGGTGGCGACAAAGACCTGCAACAAGTCAGCACAGTGAACTCTCACGATAGGGGGGACATCTTACCAGGACGACCATCCAGATCAGGACGGAGCCAAAGAGAATCCCGATTGGGATGCGTGCGGTGATAGAAAACAGCTTCCAGTACAAGGCAAGGATGGTGAGCTTGATAAAGGCAATGGCGACGACGTAGGTCAACGACGCCGCAAAGAGGTATCGAAGAAAGTCGACGACTTGCTCCATCGAGACATCAGAGCCAACATGTCGACCAAGGTATGGCCTCAAGCCTAGACAACGTGTGAGAAGGTCCCCGAGCAGCAAGAACAAAACATACCGAGCATCGTCAGGTAGAAGAAGACATTGGCAAACACCAACGTCACAACCGAGAGGGCATCGTCGGGCCCAAGCCTCTCCCAGCCTCCAGTCTTCTTCCTGCACCAGATCTTCAAGGGGACAATCACCATGACCATGACATAGGTCGCGATGGCGGCCCCGTCGAGGCGCATTCGATAGTCGACGAGACTCTCTGTCATGATGGCGGCCCAGAGACTTGAACACCTCACACGCTTGACAGGGACAGCATCTTTTTTTTCATTCAAATGCCAAACAACAATGTGGACGGCATATGCTTCCTATGTGGTCTAATTAGTTGGCCGCCTGCAACAAGACTCGGCGATCGGACCTCTTTGTCGATGAGCTGCAGAACCCAATCTGGCCTCCTTGACACTCAGCCAGGGTTCAGGGCAAGACATGCAGCAGGACACATCCCTACAGTATCCGCGAGAGACGCCGCACACTCGTCGTGTATCGCCAAGGATCGAGTTCCTGATCGCCTGAGCGTCCGACCCGTAAGAGACAAGGGGGTCGAAGTCCTTCCGGAGATCTCCAATACGCGCTCCCGCCCGGTTAACAAGGTACTGTACGATTAACACAAATCTTCCGCAGTTGGCGGAGTTGCCGGGGAAAGGGTCCGCTGGCCAGGGGGTCGCGATGGATCTATGTAGGACGTGGGGAGCCCGGCAAGGAACTAGGGTCGGCTGGTCGGTTAGTCGATTCTAAACAATATCCTCAGATTGTGATTCGCTATGGGAATAGACGTCGGTTAAAAAGCCCGCAACTCTAGTCTCTTGGCGCCGATGCAAGAAGCCCAGGAGTGAAAGTTGCAGAAATGGAACCGTTGCCGCGACGCCTCAACTGAACGCAATGACAATGTCATGAATATGAAGAGTTTTACAAATACCTGAGTGATACTGTTGCAGTCTCATCTATTGACTCTTAACAGACACGGAGCACGTTGCAATCACCAACACGTTAGCTTGGACCTCTTCCCCATGATTACGCGCATCCAACAGGTACTTTAGAATCTGTTCCTGTCCATCATTTTAACCTGCAATGGCAAGGATCGATCCTCAGGGATCTGCTGCCCCCCCGCCAAGAGGTGCTGTCGGTGGACCGTTCCCGTTTAGTCTCATCACCACAACCAACACATGGTGACAGCCACCGCGCCCACATGTCAAGAAACGAGTCCCTGGGTTCGCGGGAGGCAGAGCTGAGCCTAAACGAAGCGGGTAACGCTGAAGGTGCGTGCAACTGGAATTGTTTCAGCTGCCAATGTGAGCAGAGCTGGAACCTGCATGATTCAGGAGCAACATCTGACAGGGACTTGTCGAGTAACTAATTCTCGGCGTCAATGGCACAAAGATGTAGTAATTATCCTCATTATGAGTGGACGGTAAACGAGGTGCTAGCCTTTAATATACCTCGTCCAGCCTCTCGGCTCTGACCTGGTGTTGTTCCTCAAGTGTAAGAAGCAAACATGTTTTCCCAATACACGACCAAGGGGATCACTCCCCTTCAAATCCTTACGCTAGTGATTTCACTTGTACTAAGCTCCGTCATCGCCACGGCAGTGTACAGGCTCTACTTCCATCCTCTGGCAAAGTATCCCGGTCCCTTCTGGGCACGCATCTCGGCCTTTCCAGCGTATTACCACACGCAAAAGAGGGATCGACACGTCTGGTTCTGGCAGCTGCAGCAGAAATACGGTATGTCTTTCTTTGAACTCTCAAATGCATCAGATCTAATGCATGCATGTCTGACAGGTCCCAACTTCCGCATCACCCCCAACAGCGTCCTGATCAACACTCCCACCGGACTCAAGACCATCTTCAGCAACAAGGCCAATGTTAAAAAGGCAGAGTACTACAAGGCTTATCCTCGCAATGTGAACGCCCTGACGACGTGGAACACCATCGACAAGAGCGTCCATGCCCGCAAGAGGCGGGTCATGAACAATGCCTTTTCCGACAAGGCGCTGCGGTCTTGCGAGCCGTTCATCCACGAGAACATTGACAGGTGGTGCGAGTTGATCACCCAGGAGATTGGTGACAAGGAGTGGTCTGGGTCTTTGAACATGGCTCGCTGGGCTGATCATCTCGTCTTTGACATCTTGGGGGATCTCTGCTTTGGCAAGCCTTTTGGCATGAAGGAGCCCGACAGTGACCTGCGATATGTCCCTGGACTGATGACTGATTTCTTGCAAATTCTTCATCCTGTAAGAACTCGCAATTCTCTACTTCATCACGTTACTAACATGGTCTTAGATTGCTTTCTCTCCCTTCACTGCCTTCTGGGTATGGCTCAAGCCCCGAGGCCTCAACGAGCTCCTCGCCGCCGCCGCTCCCCCAGCCTTCAAGAACTGGCAGACCTTTGTCGAAAAGTGCTTCGCCGAGAGATCTAGAGTCGAGAATGAGGTTGGAAAGTCTGGCACGCCCGAATTGGATAGCCGCAAGGACTTCTTCCACTACCTCTTTCGGGCGGTGGACCCCGAGACTGGAAAGGGGTATAGCCGGGACGAGCTCTTTGGCGAGAGCGAGTCTCTTATCATCGCTGGCTCTGATACCACGGCTATTACCACTGCCGCTGGCTTCTTTTATCTCTCGCGTAACCCCGAGGTCCAGGAGAAGCTTGCCAAGGAGGTTACATCCGCCTTCTCCAGCGTTGATGAGATCAAGAGTGGTCCGACTCTTCACTCGTGCAAGTATCTCAAGGCTTTCATTGAAGAGACTCTTCGTATGAGTCCCCCTGTACCAGCTGATCTGTCTCGGGAAGTCCAAAAGGGCGGCATTGTTGTGGACGGACAGTACATCCCTGAGGGCATCAAAGTCAGCACTGTCTCGTACTGTATGCATCACAACCCCGAATACTACCCGGTGCCATTCAAGTTCCGCCCAGAGCGATGGATTGTCGACGAGAACGACAAGACTGGCGCGTCGGCCGAGAGTGTTGCCCTGGCCCAGAGCGCATACATGCCCTTCTCTGCTGGACCTCGCGGCTGCATCGGCAAGAACCTGGCCTACCTTGAGATGAGCCTAGTGTTGGCTAAGATCATCTACAACTTTGAGATCCGACGGGATCCTTCTAGCAACCTTGGCGGTGGTAGTCCCGAGGCTATTGAAGGTCGACGCACCGTCGACCAATACCAGCTGCACGATATCTTTGTTGGCATTAGGGATGGCCCGATGGTGCAGCTCGCAAAGAGAACTCATGTAGCATAACGAATGGTTCCTCTTCAAGGATGGATGGTATTTAATAAACTCGTTGACAACTTCTGATGGTATAAATCGAAATAAACATTTATAGTAACGGCTTTATTAGCTACTTACTCACTACAATCAACTCTAGCTCCTCTCCACGCATCCCCCGTTATTGATGTCATCTAGGTGCCCAGTCACGCACCCATTTGACAAGACACTGGCAAGTGTATGGATATACGCACCGTTCAACTGCTATTCCGGTTCCACGCCCTGGTCAAAGTCTGAAACCTTGACTTTGTCAATGAAATGCAGTAATCCCTCCAACCCTGCTGCTCGAGCTCGCGATACAAGGTCAGCCTTCTCGTTGCGATTAAGCCTCAGATCTGGGTAAGAAAGCATCATTTCAGCCTCTTTGACGAGCCTCTCCTTCATGGCGGCTCTGATATCCCATGCCCTGAGAGTGAGTCGTCTAGTAGCCAAGACAAGTTCGAGAATTTCCCGGCGGCTATTGTTTCCACCTTTTTCCAAGGCGTTGTGGATCAAGGAATTGTTGTCGAGGTGAACTTCGTCCATGAGCCCCTTTTCAAAGAAGTACTTTACTAGAGCCAAATTGTCAGTTCGAATGGCAGCTACCAAGGCCTGTCGTTTCTCATCTTCCCTCAAGCCGTTGAGATCCTCGAAAAGCAGTCTAGCAGTATCATACTGGCCATTTCGACATGCATTGAGAAACGCCTTCGATTTCCAGTCTCTACTGGCAGATTCGGGATGGCCCAACATCATGCTGACCACATCCAAGTGTCCTCCCTCAGCAGCGGCATCAAGAGGAGTCTTGCCCATGTAGCTTCTATAGCAACTTGCTCCCTTTGACAGTAACAGCCTACAAACTTGTATATGGCCCTTGCTGGCTGCACGAACAAGCGAGCGCTTAACAAGCTCTTGAGTCGTTTCTTCAGAGTTTAAAAGAAGCTCTACAGCGTTGACGCTCCCCGACTCAGCAGCCTCCGCGAGATCCTTGTAGTTTTGCGATGGCTGATTTGGAAACTGAATGTCGTCTGTTTCGCTGGGGTGCCAAATGGTTTGGTGCTCTTGCAGGGTCGCGTTGGATTCGAAGCCAAATTTGGAGGCAAAACAATCCGCCACCGGACAGTAGAATGGTCGGTCATGACGGCCGAGATGCATTTCTCGACCCTCGACAGTTTTGAAGTCCCCTGTGAAAAAGGAACACCACGGCTTCGGGCACTTCAGCGTAAGTCTAGGCTCATGAAGATCCAAAAAGGCTCCTCCTTGAGGATACTCGTTGTCTCTGTATAAGCCCTCGATCTGTTGTCGAATTAGGGTTGTTCGGGATTCAAGGTGGAGGTTCGAATTCCGCGTCCGTTCGTCTTTGGCAATGCTCTCGAATGCGGAAATTGCACCCTGTTGATCTTCTACTCCCACTTGATGTCCAAATGAGTCAAGAAACCCCTGCAAGGATGTTGTGAAATCCCGGAATAGAGACAATTCCAATTCCTCGGTGAGTTGCGTGCAAACTTGAGTATGATCATACCAGTATTGAATCGTGTAGTCCAGAAGAGCGTAGCACCCAGTTGCTGCAAAAGACTTCATCTCCAGTCGACCAGTACCGGCCGTGAATGGTCGTGAGGTCAAGTATTGCAAACAGAATAGGGCCATCTTAGCATGCTCGAGACTCATGTCAATCAGTCGCCTTTCAATGAGGTATCTGCAACAGAGGTATCAGCTGCTGTTGGTATTTATGAACGGTTTTCCCAACCTTTGAGCTGTCGGGTGCACAATCCGGATCATCTCCTCTGAAGCTGAGCTGTCACCAGTAACCCTACGGACGTCGATAAGAGAACCGCATATCTCCTTACCGGTGACCTGTAGGTGGTCGTCGTACTCAACTACTCCTTGTCGTGAGTCGATGCAGAAGAAAGCCTGGATCTCACGCCATCGAAGTGGTCGTTGGGCGACAATGACTAAGCCCAGAAGCTTGAGCGCATCTTCCTGTTCTGCTGGGTGAGCATCTTCGATGACACGAGCAACAACTCGATGGTATCTGCAGAGTTAATATCAGCCTTGCAACGGTGTGGAAAAGGCGGCAAAACCCACGCAGCTTGGATGCCTCGCGGGAAAGTATTGGGGTCAATTTCTTGCTTCAAGCGGGACAGCCTGGTCTGACTGAGCAAGTTGCTCAGAACGACTCGAGCATATAGAAACATGCCTATGTAGAGTTTAGCCTTTCAGTTGAGAGTGATAGGCTTGGAAAGTACTGGGGCTACCTTTGGACTCCTCTGTGACCATTGAGAGTATTTTATCTTGTATCTCCTGGGATGCATTGAACTTGACTTTTATCTTTTCACATAATGCCTTGCAGTAGTTTCGTATATCATCGTTGTGGGCAGTGGTCTCAAGGGAAATGGCAGGATGAGACTTGAGTAGGATATCCGAGACACCATCTCGCTGACCCGAGAAGATTATTCGCAAAGCCTGTTGCTCTGGTCCATCATTGACGACTGAGAGGATCCATTTCACCGTTCTCTCAGTCTCTTCCTTTGGACATTCATCTAGGCCGTCGAGAACTAGAAAGGAAATACGACATGTTTGCAGGGCTTGCTCGACCATTTCTTGAAGCTTTGCTGTGCCTCTAAGGATCTCGCTCTCGATGGCTGAAAGGTCATCGTACAGCTTATTTGAAAGCGCTGCGTCCTGGTTGATGAGCTGCTCCAGGAAAGCTCGTAAGAAACCATTGTGCGTTCTCTCTTCGTCGTGCCTAAAGTAGAAGTAGGCGACTGAGCTTTGGCTTTCCGGGGAACGCTTCTCGATCAGAAGTTTTTCGACCACGGTAGACATCAGTATTGTCTTGCCTGCTCTAATATTCAGTATGGACTCAACAGACTAAGATGACTGTCTTACCAGCGCCCGGTATGCCATTAACGTACAAGATCCTGTTGCCAGGGAGGTTGCTATCGTACCAGGACTGAAATTCTTGGTGTTGAAAGAGCCATTTCCCCGGTTCGGTCCCATCTCTATTTCCCGTGAAGCTCTCTTGGTTTCGTTGGTAATGTGGGCTCTGAAGTTTGACTTTGATCTCACGGATATTGAGCCGATGTCGTTCGTCGTCTTGGATCTTTGCCTGCCTGGTCTGCTCATCATTCATCGCCTTGATGTTGTCGCGAAGGTTCTGGATTTCGTAGAGTTGAACCGAGTTCTTCTCGCTTTCCAGCAGGGCCCGGCGGCTTGCAAGGCTTTGAAGGATAGGATTGAACTTTGATTCGAAAGTCTTCCACGTCGATTTGAACATCGCTTTCCACTCTAGCAGCCGTCAGCAATGGTGTCGCTTATAAAGAGAGAAAGAGTTAAGTACTCGGTCGTGCGAAAACCGCAAGAGCTGCATGGTGAAAGTTCAAAACGTCAGAATAATAGTCCTCAAGCACTGCTGCGAGAGGCGGATAGTTCTCAAAAACGGCACTGTATTGTCGCAGGCCAGGAATAGCATTCCCAATTTCGGAATATGCGTTGAGCAGTTTATCGAAACTGTCGAGATATGTGCTAGTGATCTATTCGGGGTCCAGTTTAGCCAACATCACAGGGCTAGCTTGACTCATAGATCAATTGAAGTGACTTGCCGTTATGAAGAACTTGATAGGTCCCTGCAAGACTCACAAGGCGAGCTTAGTGTTTGCTATAGCGCAAGAATTTTGATGCCAAACTTACCCATATAAAGCAAACAATCTCACTGGCGTTCAGAAAGACCTCGACCACCTCTCCAAACTGCTTCATGGCCTCAACGAAAGCTTGGAGCCGCTGCATGTGTCGCTGTTTGCCTTCTTTGGCTTGTTTTTCCTGGATCTTGCATATCGTGGACAGGACATCTTGGAAGGTACATTGCGAAAACTGCTGCTGGAGTTTTGGGTCGAGTGAGGATGTAAATTTCGTGAGCGCTCGCTCAAAGCTATCAGGATTCGGGCCGCCCATTGTCGCTAGTCACTACAGGGAAGCCCAAGAACAATGGGAAGGGCGGGAAATTACCAAACAGAACAAAGACGGTAAGGTGGATGAAGAAGAGGAAAATGAGGGCGAGATGAGGTTTCTGCGATTGGGCCGTAATTGCGTGCTGCCCTTGGTGGTTGGTTGTGAGGAAAGAGGCAGAAATACCAGGATTGGTCCGCCTTGCCAAAAGCCCAACTGCACCCCTGCAATAACAATAGAAGGCAGTAAGACTGTCTCTGCCTCACACAGCCTCACATTTGTCCTTGATTCAATTTCAAGCCCAAGGGTGGCCGAGTTGTGGCTGGTTCGATGCCTGCACCAAGCCACCAGCTTATTTTTCCACAACCTGATTTATATATACCACGATCGGAAACTATTAAATCCTTTCCCTCAACTCATATCCCGGCTCACACATTCCCCACGCCATGGCCTCGATACCGGCGAAGAGAAGCCGAAATATCGACGAGGGACAGCCTCTGGATCTCGAAAGCCGATTACAGATACTCGACTCTTCCATTGTATCGAACCGCATCTCTATTAATGAGACGGGACATACAGACTTGTTTCAGAACTTCTGCTATGGCGCAGTGAGTCCTCAACCTTGGTGAAAACTGAGAACCCAAGGAGTGACCAAAACTGCCACAGCTGCATGACGGGGTTGATCGGCTTGTGGGACCTACAACCATACCTGATAGGGCCTACCTAACCGGGTGCCAAGGCTTTTATAGATTTCTAGTCGAGGCCAAAGACAAATATTTTATCCTTCGAACTGACCGAGATGAAGAGTTTGCTATCCTCGATACACGAAGCACCAGCAAACTAGCTGCCTTAAAAGGCCTGTCAACACTCCGATTCGAGGCACTAGGTGCCGTCAACGACTTTGTGAAACGACTAAAACAGAAAAGCAGGCAAAAAAAGTCTTTTGCCGTGTCAATCAACATCTTTGGTCCCCAAAATGCCGCGTCTGAGGTGGCTACTCGCCTCGGAAGAGCCTTTGGCTTTCTTCAGCACCCAAAGTCACTAGAACCGGGCATTCAGTATTTTAATCCCCAATTTTTTCGACCTGCTAGCGCTTATACAAACATGAATGACTTTGTCGGCTTTGGCACCTGTCTGTCGTGGGAGAGAAAAGCTCAAGTCTCGGCTGAGATCAACGATATTCTAGACTCGTTGACAGTGGTGGAAGCAGATGGTTTTGTACCGCCCCATAGCCTCTCGTCCCGACTGAAACCGTTAGTTGCTCTTCAGACTATCCCTACCGCCAAGGATCTAACAAACTCCAGCTATCAGGAAGACGGTGTGCAATTCATCTTGCAGCGGGAAATAGAACAAGTAAGCCAACACTTGCAAACTGAGCTCTATCGTGCGACAAAGACTAGGTAAGTCGAAAACGGCCTCAAACCTCACCTCTATATTGCGCAAGAGCTTACTGCAACAGCGGCGATGAACCATATTCGGCATGTTATGGAGGCATCATTGCCGACGTCATGGGACTCGGCAAGACCCTGATAATCCTCACTGCTATACTATGCTCGTTGCCTTCGGCAGACATGCACGGGATATTTTACCAAGGAGAAACAGCTCAATTGAGCAACCTAACTCGGACAAGAGCGACGTTGGTAGTGGTGACATCTGCTCGTACGTCTGGTAGAGCTTTTTAGATTTCCAAGTCTGACGTTTGCCAGAACTGATCGAGAGTTGGAAGGCAGAAATTTCCAGGTAAGTTGCCTTCATCTCTTTTCCTTTAACTTCTCAGGTTCGTATTAATAATATACTCAGGCATTTTGCCCCAGATACTTTGGACTTTGTGACCTTTCATGGACCAAGGCGGCCCACCAATGTCGACCATCTCACCTCACCCAGCATCGTTTTGACCACCTATGCGACAGTGGTGGCAGATAGAGATGGGCTTGGTATACTTGGTCAGATGAACTGGTATCGGATTGTCTTGGACGAAGGTATGGTTCATGTCATTCACTATAGGCTCCCACGGGGGTTACTGGAAGGTATTAAACTGATCGTTGCCAGCTCACTGGATCAGAAACTCTGGCTCCAAGCAGTTTCGCGCACTGTCAAGTCTTGCCACCAGCCGAAGATGGTGCGTGACAGGAACACCCATCCAGAACAAACTGGATGAGCTGGCATCGCTAGCCTCCTTTCTCCAACTACCACCTTTTCAGACCAAATCAGCTTTCCAGTGCAATATCCTCGCACCGCTTTCTCAAGGAGGCCCCGATTATTCGAAACCACTCAGGTCCTACCTACGGGCCTATTGTCTTCGGAGAACAGAGAACCATCTCAAACTCCCCGATCCTTTCGAGGAGGTCAAGTTACTCTCTCTCTCCCCAGCAGAAGACAACCTCTATAATGACATTCTATATCGTTCAATGCGCGAGATCGACGATATTGTTAGCTCAGCGAACACCACCAGAAGATACAATATCTTATTCACTGCTATGCTGAAGATGCGCATGCTTTGCAATCGTGGAACTTTGCCTACTACGGGGTTTTCAACCTACCTCTCCCCCCAAGGGCAGAGTGCCAAATGTGAACGGTGTTCGGGAAGCAGCGATGACGATTCCATTCTCCTGGAATCCTTTTCGTTTTGTCCAGACTGCAGCAGGCCGCTCCATCTGTCAAGCCCCTACCCCGACTCCCGTCTTAGCCCAGCTGCAGACTGTGTGATAATAGACAGGACCCCCGAAGAGGTTTCCCCCAGGAGCTCTCATTCAACGAAACTCTCCGCAGTGGTAAACAATGTTGGAGGTTACGGCTCAGAGGCTAAGCAGTGGGTACCCAACTACTACGTAATCAGCTTGGGTGCAGCCTAACTTAAGACACAGCATTGTTTTCTCGTACTGGACTTCAACCCTTGATGCTTTGAGAGAACTCTTCAGCGACGCAGGGATCTCTCACGTCCAGGTTGACGGACGGACTAGTTACGCAGAGAGGTCCAATCGACTAAACATCTTTCGTGAAGACCCAACAGTAACAGTGTTACTCATGTCAATCGAGACGGGATCCGTGGGGTAAGTTTACCGTGATAAAAACCCATGTTACGACCTGCTAAATGTCGAAAGACTGAACCTGACTGTTGCAAACATGGTTCACATTGTCGAGCCGCAGTGGAATCCATCTGTGGAGGAGCAGGCTGTAGCCCGAGCATTGAGGATGGGCCAGACCAAGCAGGTCACCATCTTTCGGTATATCATGAAGGGAACAGTGGAAGAGGTAAGCCAGACAGCAGCCCGACACACGGCCATGGTTAACACTGGGTAGAACATCGTTGGCCTACAGAAGAGGAAGAAGAAACTGGCAACTTTCACGTTCGACGGCGACAAGGACAACAACTTGCAAGAGAAACTGGAGGTAAGCAAGGAAACACCTCTTTCACACAGCGAAACTGACCAAGAACCAGGATCTGACGTACATCTTGAAAGCAAACCCAGACGAGGAGAATATAGCGTCGGGATCTATGAGTTGTTACATGTAAGCTGCGGGTGGGTGGGCGTCTGGTGAACGTCTGATAGATGTTTGAAGGTTTAGACAGGGAACTGAATGTAGCGAGACTTACAATTATCGATAAAGCACTTATATATATTTAGCCTACCGAGTCTCATGTTTGATGTCACCCGCGGGGTTCTCCACATCGCTGTACAAGCAGCCTTTATTAGTTGCGTTTACAACATCACACAACACAAACAAGGCAAGATGGGCATTGTTATATATCCTATTTCTGTCCTCGCTTCATATTCTCCAAGGCCGTATTCCTAAACATGCAATAGCACCAATCCTCTTCTCTGCCTTGAAGCTTCAACTCACACACGTCCACTACACTACAACTTCAAGCAGTGACACACAACCCGAAGAAGAAGGCTACATACAGTCTTTGTGTGGTACGAATGTCTCTGCGCTGTATAAAAAACATGACAGGAGAAAAGAAGAGGTTAACAAAGCTCCGTTCCAATGGCACCCTGACGCCCGCCGTTTGCAATCTCGATCGACCAAAATTCCCTCCCTTCGGCGCATGTTTCTTTTTTCCCCAATCGTCTTCCTTCTCAGCAATCGATCGACTCGGTCGAGATGAGTTAAAAAAAAGAAAAAAAAGAAGTGAATAGCCCAGTAAGAAGAGTAGATAACGAAAATGGGGAATGACGATAGCAAGATAAAATAGACAAAAGAGAATGCGGAGATTATACGCTCCTGAACTCTAGGGGAAGAGAGATGACCTTCTAACGCAGACCAATGACGCTCATCTCAAGAGTCCATACTCTTCGGATCCAGACCTTGAGCTTGCCCTCGACTCCATCAACGTTATCGAGCTCAACACCTTCCCACCAGCAGCGTCGTGCGGGCTTGCGCCAGAAGAGGAGCAGCTTTTGAGCCATGCCGACAGCGTTAGTGCCCATCTCGTTGCCACGAATGTCACTGCGTAGCCGGGCGAGGGCCAGACTGCAGATGACGGCCTTGTTAGGCTCGCCTGCGCGATGACCCCATTGGTCGTCGTGGTTGAAGCCACTGGGAGGCCAAGTCAGCATGAATAATCCACATTTTGAGGATAGGGACGTTGAGATCAACTCACCCTGCCGTCAACATCTCAATCAGGTGAGCCTCAGTAGTACCAGGCTCGTCACTTCGCTTCAGGCCGGAAAAGATGCCGTCCTGCTTCTGCAGAGCCTCTGCAGCGGCCCGTTTCACGGCAATCATATCCAGCTGACCGATATCCGGTCGCGGTGGAATAGCGTAAAAGTCAAGGTCCTCGCGCAGCACAATGATGCCGGCTCGCTTAGAGTCGTCGCGCGAAGCCCCGAGAGAGGGCGCGTCTTCGTCCTGCGACGTGCTTGGTGACGGGTCTGTGGGAATGGATTGTGCCACGTCCCGGAAGAAGTCCAGCATGTACTGGAGCGAAGCTGGGTCGTACTGGCCATGTGTTTGTCAGATTAACATTCATGGAGAAGGAAACAAGCATTAGCTTACGTCTACTTGCACAGCGTCACCATCCGAGAAGCCGCCCATGTGTCCCTCGGGGAACAGTCCGTTAGGAAACAAAGACAGCAGCACAAACTCAGGCAAAGTGAGCAACTCGTCCCTAGAGAGATAGAACTTGGTGCCCCTGTTCTCTCAGTTAGCCTTTCTGCCGCAGTGAGGCCGGGTGTATCCCATCGCAAGCCTCACCTTAGGTCCATAGCAATCGTCTCATCGGCGCCAACATCTCCAATAGTATTAATGGGCGGACCGCCCTGTTGCACCTGAGTAATAATACTCGACGCTCCTCCTGCGGCAGCCATCAGGTACGCGAATGAAAGGAGGGGACTATCGCCCTCCGAGTAAGCCGGCGGTGGTTCTGCGTCGTCGTCCTTGCGACTTGAATCCCCCTTGGTATCCCGGGGAAGTGCGCGCTTGGTCTCTGCGACTGGATCGCAGAATGCCCTGTCTGGGTCAAAAGGCTGCGCTTGTTGGGGTGAAGTAGACTCGTATGCCGGCGCGGCGGAGCCTGAAGCCTCTCCTTCGCAAGCAGAAGCGGTAGCGAAGGCGACGAACTTGCCGGGGCGCTCGTGGGCGTCGTCCGGCGGAGAGGTAAAGAGCGACGAGAAGGGGGGTGGGCGCGAGGATGAGGCCTCGGAAGCGGGATACTGCGGCGGCGGAGACTGTTCGCGGCTTAGAATAATGTGCGAGTCGGGTTCTTGGGGTGCCTTGAGGTCGTCGGGCGTCGGCTCGCGGTGATGGATCGACGATGTGCGCGTGCTTGGCGTTGTCGAGGAGGCGGGTGACGGCGTCTTCTTCTCAAACTCCAAGGACACAGATGGTCCGATTCCAGCTTCCTGCGGTCCAGACAGTGTGGCGGCTTGTTTCTAACGCCAAAACGGCGTGCGATGGGGGAGTAGTCGAAGTCGACGGGCGGGTTGATGGGGGGAGAGAAGATGGTCGAGGAGGAGTTGGTTCACCGGTTCGAAGGTGATTGGCGAAGCGACGAAGCTAGCGTCGGAGTTGGAACATTAAAGGCGAGAGTGCAGGGCGAAGGAGATTGAAACGTTTTCAGTTCAAACAGACGAATGAGATTCGTTCTCGCTCGTTGTCACTTTTTAGTCGCGTTGTAAGGCTCTATGGCGATGTGCGATGTGATGTGATGCGGGAGTGAGGTTGGTTGGTTACAGCATCCAAGAACGGGATGGGCAGCACAAGCACCAGCGGCGCGATTCCTCATTCGACGGCTGCTCTCCTGAGCCTGAGCTTGAGCGGAGAGAGGCTCTCTCCAGCGGACCCTAGCCCGTGGAACCTAAATTGGAGTCCCCGCGACATTGACAAACCAACCAATCAGCGTGCTCCATAAGCTGCTAACAGGGTCCTAACCGCCCAGCCTCTAGTGGTGTGGAGGCGCTAGGGGCGCGGAGTTACAAGCGCTTGGGCTTTAAGATGAATGAAGGAGAGTGAGGTGCCAACAATCACATCCAGCTGTGTCATGGTTTGAGGCCTTCCAGAGGACCACGTTGTATTCCTGTCATTATCAGGCGTTGCGAAGATTATAAGAGACTCGATTACCCTCTTGGTTCCCAATCATGGATATCATTATTCGCTATCACTATCTCCAAAAATCGCCCGAAGCACCTCATCGTGTGCCGTCTTTCCCTCAACTGCCTCATTCTTTTCCGGATTGATAACGGGCTCGGGCTCAGGAGCCGGTGGTGCCGTTGCCGACGGAGCACTCTCGATCGATTTAATCTCTCCTCCAGAGGGCGCCGCCATCGCTCCCAAATCATCTGGTGCTGGACCTCTTGAGCTCGAGTTTGGCTCGGCATCATTGTCTGATCGAGTGTGTGCTGGTGCCTTTACGTTGAACCGCTTACACAGCAGTCTCGTAGGGTAAAAGTCCTCGACTGTTCTCGTCATCTTGCCATACATGCCAACCTTGGCTGCCTCCTCTGCGGGATCAGCAATTTTCGGCTCGGGCTTTGACAGAAGCTCCGTCCCTGTTGACCCGTCTGCTGAAATGACTGATGGCTTCTTCGCTGTGGTGAAGCGAGATGCCATGAATCCCGTCATGGGTTTAAATATCCTGGCACAATCATAAAACTCTCCTAACTCCCGTCCAAAATCCTCGTACGTCATGCCTTTAGGCTTGTATGGCAACGGCTGACTACCAGTTGCAAAGTGTTCCAGATAGGTTCTGTAGCGGGCCTTTTTAGCCTCGTCGTCTGCGTATGGCCCAGACGAGCCCCGTGATATTGCTGCAACGGCTGTTTCTCGATCCAGTTTCGGTGCCTCATCCCATACAACCTGTTGCTTTTCCTCCTCTGACATGGCGAAGCCCTCTGGAACCTCTCCGAGCCCCTGAGGAAGATCGTTTTTTCCAGATGCAGCAGCGAGTCGATCGCGGGCTGAACTGGAAATAAAGTCAAAAACGGATTTCCCTGGCAGACCCTTCTCCCCGAGGAGCGCCGCCCTTGACTTTGCATCATGAGTAGATGCCTTGGCTGCGTCTGCCGTGGACGTGTAATTGGAACTTGTTGCCTGGTCCGATAGCGCCTTCGAAGACACCCATCCTTCCGGGACGGGGGGCGGCGCATATTCCAACAGAAGATCTGCCAAATCTTCAGTCACCTTGGCGAGGACAAAACCATCAAGAGGCAAGCGTCCATCGTGGCAGCGACGGAGACTGTTGCTGGCTCGAGCAGTCCTGGATACAAATATCGGTGCGTTCTTCAACGCCGGGTTGGTAGCCGCCGCCATCTTCTTCGCCTTCTCCTTTTTCTTTTTCTTGTCGCCTCCAATAACGCGGTTGTACCGAATTTTGGGTCCAATTTCGTAGGGGTCTTCTTCGTCAGAACCGTTATCGTTGAGAATGCCCACTCCGATGCCGCCACGTCCAGGTTTGGGTTTTTGTCTGCCTGTAACAAGTAAGGATGTGCCTCGCAAGCCACCATTTTGAGGCTCGTCATCTTCGTCGTCGTCATCGGCAGCCGCTGTAACTTTGCTTAAGCCTGTCAATTTGGCTTCGCCGTCATGGCCCAGGCCCTTCCGGTCGTTTTTGCGAACGAATTGGATCATCTTTGCGTTATCAGGAGCGAATAGATGTGTTTCGCCAGCTTCGGAACTCCCTCCACCAAGGTCAAGTCGAGCGCTTCTTCGGATCTTGGGGCCAATCCCCTGACCATCCCTCCAACCCATCCGCCGAAGTAGCTTCAGCCCCATAGTGTCCCCATCGGCTCTGAGCAGCCCCATTAAGCCTGCACCGCTTATTTCTTCGCCAGAAGACCCAAGGCCAGCAAATGCCTGCGAGGTCTCGAGCTTTTGTGCTTCGGCGGCATCGGCCAGGTCCTCCTCGTCCATGTAATCCTCAGGTCGTTGCTGCGCTTGAGAAGTGCCATCTTTGCGACGGTTACTGCGGCTCGAAACAAAGGTGGAAGGAGTCCATCCTTCCTTGGATCCGACGGTGTTGAAATAACTACCAAAAGGTCAGCGCAAAGCCCAGTTGATACCTAAACAGGAGAGACTAACCCTGCGCTCCATCCTCC
Organism: Fusarium setosum; assembly: GCA_013623625.1. Classification (NCBI taxonomy): domain Eukaryota; kingdom Fungi; phylum Ascomycota; class Sordariomycetes; order Hypocreales; family Nectriaceae; genus Fusarium; species Fusarium setosum. The sequence continues at coordinate 16,456 of JABFFE010000013.1, read as the reverse complement.
GGTAAATGCGCCGTGAAGGCGCTTACGACCTCTCTCGTCCCTCACATCCTGCTTCCATATCGGCACGAAAGAGCCATCATCGCGGGCCTCGGGGTCGTCAGGCAGTGGAGTTCCAAAGGTTACATACGGCGCATTAAGGTCAGCCTCGTATGTCGCCCGAGAACGTTTATATGACATGGGTTTTGGCGTCGTTATGTCGTCGCGGGTACCGTGTCAAAGCATCGAAAGTAGAGCCTTTTTTGCCATAGAAGCAGAGAATGCGCCAACGTTGTGTGTCGTCGAGGATGCTCCGAGTAATGATGGAAGCTGTCGCGCGAAAGTGGTTGGAGCTGCGACGTCTAAACTAGGCTTATCGATAAGGAACAAAGTTCCAGGCACATCCGATGACAAGCGACCCCTGACGCGGGACGACAGGGAAGCTTGCTCAATACTGGAAGCCATGGAGGTATAGTCCCTCAAGCTTCCATGCCGGTCCTGAGTTTCTTCAGCGCCGTGTATGCAAAGTGTGCGTGGTGAAACGGAGTTGATGGAGCTTCATGGCCATGACGACATGCTGCGCAGAGACGTGTTCTGGTCTAGACTTCGTGATGAGTTACCTAACCTGGCGTCGTCACCCATGACGATTCATTAATGAAGGATGTGCCGAATCATTGAGCTCGAAGCCCCAATAGCTCCCCTTGTTGATGCCCAGCCCCCTGCTAAGGATCTGGTGACTGCAAAATCCCCACGAGATACACGTCTCCAGCTGTCATGCCCATGTAGGGAGGGAATGCCAGAAGCCCCGATTATCAGCTGTAAAACAAGAACAAAGGTTGAGAGGTAGAGAAGCTTGAGACCAGAGTCTGCTGTCCGTTCAAGGCTCCATCTATGCTGAACCCTTCCGAAATAGCCATGGGTTCGGGAACGAATATCTACTGCCATCTCGCCCTTTATATAAATCAAGCAAACCTTGGTGCTTGGTCTGCCACGGGTACCTCGGAGGTTTCTTCAGGGTCCTTTTGAATGGGGGTTGTATTTTTATCCATGTCCTCCACTTTCAAGCTTCAAAGCAGCATGTGCTTAATGATAGTCCGTACTCGGTACATCCTGGTAATTAATATGCAGGGCAGTTTCATCGCCCAAAGCCCTAGTGGGCGCCCAACGCAATAAGCTATGTGACATTCTTTTTAGATCTGAAAGGTGCTTAGACAAAAGGCGGCTACCATAGGATTGCAGACAGAGGCAGACCGCCACAAAGGATTGTCCTCCGCTCTACGCGCCCAAACAAAGCATACCTCGTACTCGGTGCCCAAGACACCGTTGAGCGATGGCCAGGTGGTGTCGAGTCTTGGCAGTCCGCCCGGGTACATAGCAGCTGCGTGAGAGCCACAGAGTGGTTACAGGACCTGTGATGGTTGATGCTGGCGGCAACCCGAGACATGACATTGCATCACATCGCATCCCCCAACCAGACCAACATGAGCACCCCGATGTGAGTCTTTGCACTCTTTCTCTTTCTATTTCTACCTCTGGAACTGCCGTGCCGTGCCGTGCCAAGGTCTCAAAGACATCCATCCGGTGAGTCTGGACCAGGTTCCCAGCCTTGACCCCCATTTCCAGCCCCTCGTCAGGAAGCCACCTAATAAATTTGCAGCATTTCCATTGCGGCAGGGTCAGTCAAGAGAACCGGTCAAAGATCCACTCGAGATCCGAGCTGTTTTTCCCTCATGGCCGACGGCTTGGTCCCCATCGAGATGCGTGCCACCAGGTGACGCAGTGCCCTGACAGGTAGCTGACTAGCTGACGTCGAATGAGGTGCTTGGCGTTGGTTTTGCTGGAAACAGGGAATTGGCCGACGACGGCGAGATATCGTGGATCCAATGACGAGGGTCGGCCAATTGGAGGTAGTTGACTGTTGAACGACCCAAGGCTGTCTCTTCTCAGGGACAGGAAGTAGACGTTGAACAACAGCAACAGTGTCGTCGTCATGGCCAAGCTTCTTCTGGTCGAGCTAGGCGTTCTACTACGTAGTAAACGGATCCAGTCCATATCCAGTCTTGACCGCGAAATGATCCCAGCTATGGGGAACGAGATACCTCCACCAAAGTCTTAACCGTTGGTGGGAAAGTTGGAGCTAGTGGATAGTCCCCTGGATGGACTGAAATGCCCTGCTGTGCTCTGTCAAGGCAATGCAGTTTAGCGGGTGTTGTACCACATCCCCTTGCCTTGGGCTCTCGGCAACTCGCGCGCGTCCAGGCTTATCCTGGCATCATGGGCCATCCCGCTGCATTTGACCGCTGGGACCAAGTCACTTTTCCCACCTCGAGGTACAGACGGGACGGTAGGTATCCAGTTGTAAGAGGCCAGGACCTGGCTCCTTGCACAAAATAGTCCAGTAAGAGCTGCTTCTTTTCTTACCCGCCCCCCGACTTGGGACTTGCTTGCTGGATGGGACGGGAAGCAGGCTGACAGTTGTCGACTTTTTGCTGGATCTGCCTGTCATTTTTTAGACCCTTCACTCTACCTTTTCCATCCATTCTTGCCTCTGCCTTGTTGGAAGCTGGTTATTGTTTTCTTCTTCCTTGCTGGTACAATATCCCAGGCTGTCGTGGCAGAGGCGCCGCTGTGACCGTCACTTGATATCGATACAATATCACCTTGCCCCTATCGATATCTGCCTTACCCGGGCTGCCTATACGTGTCGCAACCTCGCTTGATATTGGATCGACCTGCTCCAGGTTCCATCTCGTCTGCGTCTGGCCTGGTCTCTTCTGCAGTTACCAGTGTCACCCCCCTCACCGTCCCAAGTCACATAACCTCCAGCTGGTGACAGGACCAAGCAAGCAAGGACCTAGAACTCAGCACAACAGCTTGCTTTGTCGCACCGGGCCAGCACAGAAACAAGGACGTTACCTCACCGGCGAAGGACTACCTACGGCTGCGACGGCGCCTGCGACTACGTGCGTGTCTACGTTTGCAATCCATTGTAACTGCGACAGCGAACAGGCCCCTCCCCCCAGACTGTCGAGCGAATGTGGACGAGTACAGCGAGTACACGGCGAAAACGACCACTCACTTCCTTATAGAGCAAGAGCCCGAGACCCAGACCACCAGCTATTCCCGCTGCTGCTATTCCACCCGCCATGAGCACACGAACGGCTGCTTCTGCTGTCGCTGATCCCTCGCAACGAGGCCCAGGCCGGAGCTTCTCGACCCGTTCTGCCCGCTCTGGTCGTGCTCCAGCGCCTGCTTTTCCCCAGTCCTCGTCCTCCTCAGCAGCCCCAGCACAACCGGCACCAGCCTCAGCAAGTGCCACGCCCACTACCGCTGGCCCTGGCGGCGCCCACTACGCCCAAGCTCACACCCGCCAGCTGGCACACTCACACTCACACTCTCACTCCCAATCTCAGTCCTACTCCTCCCGCTCCCATTCCCACTCTCGCTCCAACTCCAACTCCAACGCCGCCAACTCTCATCTCCCACCGCATCACAGCAACCATCACCAGCGCACCTCCTCCTCCGCCCGCAATTACCAGTCGCAGTCCCTCCCGCAAAATGACTACGACACCTCACGCTTAGCCGCCGCCGCCAACACCAACTCCCGACGAAGCTCTAGCAGAGACCGACAGCCACCCCCGGCCAGGGGCCCCGATCCCTCGCGGGCCCATCGACGGAGCTCTTCTCGATCAAAAAACAACCACCACCATAGTCCTCATCCCGAAATGGCTCCTTCGGCCACCGCCTCCAGCAATGGTGCCGGCAACGCAAATGCACCCCAACAAGCACAGCAGTCGCATGGCCATGCCGATGCGCCGCCCCGTCCCTCAACCTCAAAGCACGCGAGATCGCGTACCGTCATCCCAACTCAGTCCGGAAAATGGATGCTAGGCAAGACTGTTGGTGCTGGCAGCATGGGCAAGGTCAAGCTCGCCCGAAAGGAGGATGGCAGCGAACAGGTATGTCTGGGTGTCTTCTTTGTTCTTGTCGCCCAGCTCCCAATCTCTTCTTTCCACCTTATCCTCCTGCCCCTCATGTCTCAATCGCAAACATCTTGATGGAGCTCCCCCTCGCGCACGAGACTAATCACTACTCTGATGCCAGGTCGCTTGCAAAATCATCCCCCGTGGTTCGACCGATGATGGCCACCAGTCTCGTGCCGACAAGGAGCGCGCCGACCAGTCGAAAGAAATTCGAACGGCCCGTGAGGCTGCCATCGGCACTCTTCTCAATCACCCCCATATCTGTGCCCTTCACGATGTTGTCCGTACCAATCACCACTGGTACATGCTTTTCGAATACGTCAACGGCGGCCAGATGCTCGATTACATCATTTCCCATGGCAAGCTTAAAGAGAAGCAGGCCCGAAAGTTTAGTCGTCAGATCGCGAGCGCCCTAGACTACTTGCACAGAAATAGTATCGTACACCGCGACCTCAAGATCGAGAACATTCTCATCAGCAAGACTGGCGACATCAAGATTATCGACTTTGGACTGAGCAATCTGTTTGCGCCCCGTTCTCACCTCAAGACATTTTGCGGCTCCCTTTACTTCGCTGCCCCTGAGCTCTTGCAGGCCAGGGCGTATACCGGCCCGGAGGTCGACGTGTGGAGCTTCGGCATCGTCCTCTATGTCCTGGTCTGCGGCAAAGTTCCTTTCGACGACCAAAGCATGCCTGCGCTGCACGCCAAGATCAAGAGGGGTCTTGTTGATTACCCGGCGTGGCTCTCGAGCGGTGAGTATATCCACCACTTCTCTGTTACTGCGTCCCTGTACTAATCAATATTCAGAATGCAAGCATCTCTTATCCCGTATGCTCGTCACGGATCCCAAGCAACGAGCGACAATGCAGGAGGTATTAAATCATCCCTGGATGATCAAAGGCTTTAATGGACCACCCGAGAACTATCTGCCAGCTCGCGAGCCTCTGACAACACCCCTGGAGCCAGAAGTCATCCTCGCCATGCAAGGCTTCAACTTTGGCACCCCCGAAAGCATCAATGCGCAGCTCACCAAAATAATCGAGTCAGAGGAATACCAGCGTGCTATTAAGCTCTATCAACGAGAGAAGGAACTCCCTCCCCCGGCCAAGGACACCGAGAAAAGGAGGCCATTCGGTTTTGATTTCTACAAGCGCAGGAATTCTGGCAACAGTCGCGATACTTTGACAGGTCCTAGTTCTGAGGCGCTCCAGATTGGCAGCGACCCTATGAACGCCTTCAGCCCTCTCGTATCCATATACTATCTCGTAAAGGAGAAACAGGATCGGGATCATGCTGACATGGTTCCACCTCCAGCGGCACATTCCCGTGAGCGGGAGAAGGAGAGGGAACGAGAAAGAGAACGAGAACGAGAGCGTGAGAAAGAGAGGGAGAAGGAGCGCGAGACCCGGGAACGGGAGAAGGCAAGGGATCCGGAGTCGATGCCCGAAATTGCAACACCTCAAGAAGCCCATACCAATTCGGCGGCTTTCGAGATGCCTGGTGAGAAGCCCACTGGAGGACGCAGCAGGCCTCGCGCCCGCACACACGGTGAGGACGACATGCCTGAGCCTCCGAAGCAAACCCCTGTGCCACCCCCAGAGCCCAAGGTTGAGCAACTCCAGAAGAGAGAAGGCACTGCGGCTGGCCTCCTTCGTCGGTTTAGCACGCGCAAGCGTAAGGAACCTGAGCGGCTAGACAAGGACCGCTCGCATCCTCCTGTGGTGCAGGTTCACTCACCTGCCGAACCCTCACCACTAGCACCTCGGAAAAGTTTCAGTATTCGCCGTGGGCGGCGTGAGCGGGATGATGGAGCGGATTCGCGCTTCCGTTCCGGCAGCAGCCAGCCCCAGCACAGCGAGCTCCTTAGTCCACCCATGTCAGCCGGCGGCACCAGAGATTCCCGACGGACGGGTGGTCTTGGCCGATCGACAAGTGTCAACTCGGCTGACCTCAGGCGACGAAAGGATGCCCCGGCTACCAGTGGCTCTGATCAGTCTGTTGTGCACGAAGACTCGGCCAGCACACACCGCACCCACGGGCACTCTCGATCAGTCAGCATGAGGGCCAAGTCAATCGGCCACGCCAGGAGGGAAAGCATCCAACAGCGCCGCATGCGGAGGGAAGCAGCGCAAGAGGCCAACGTGCCTGAAGAGACGGACCAGGAGCTTGAGCAGAGTGGTGTATCCACAGATCGACTAGACGACACCGAGTTGGCTAAGCCGGTATATCTTAAGGGACTCTTTAGTGTGTCGACAACGTCTGGCAAGTCAGTGCCTACGATCCGGGCTGATATCAAGCGAGTTTTGCGGCAGCTTAACGTGGATTATACTGAAATCAAGGGAGGATTCAGCTGTCGCCATGCACCCAGCATTGACCTGAACAGAGTGCAAGATCCGCCCATGAGCCCTGGGATGACGCCAGGACACAGGCGGCGATTCAGCTTCGGTGGTCTCATAAGAGGAGACGATCGCGAGCGTGAGCGAGATGAGTTCCGTGAATCGGAGCGACCTCCCACGACGCCGCGGACACCAGGTCGCTCTGATCGCGACCGCAGCTTTTCCAACTCTGAGACCTCGATCGACAGCATGCCCGGGAGGAATGGCGGCCCATCAAGACGAGCACCGGGAGAGACGAGCACACAAGTGCAGAGTGATCTTGGAGGAAGCATGGTACTAGAGTTCGAGATCTTTATTGTCAAGGTGCCGCTACTGTCGCTGCACGGCATTCAGTTCAAGCCAATGACGGGCAACACATGGCAATACAAGAGCATGGCGGATCACATTCTCCGCGAGCTGAGACTCTGAGCGTTTATTCTTGGGAGCAGGAAAATGGTTGTTGTGGTGACTCTGGAGCCTCGGAACAGGGAGAGCAGGCTTGGGGTGATAACACTACGGATAGACGTGGACGCTTGACAGCTCTCCTGGGTATCACCAAGTTGCGAGAAGTTGGAGGGGCATGGAGCATCTTGTTGGTTGTATAAGAGGCACGCGAAGGGTGGATTTGGTGGCGGTTTTTTATCGTTTTTAAGCATGGGCGATCATAAAGGGAAGCACATATAGTAGTAATGATTTGCAGCACTTGATGGGAGAAGAGAGGGGAAGTGAAGAGCTGGGGAAGAAATGTAATGGGAGATTTCACGTCGGCTGATAATATGTATTCTACACTTTTCGTGATGCCTACCTATGAACTGTCTGGCTCACGGTAGCCTCCTAAAACTACTCTTTTAGATAGACGCATCTGGAGATCACAACTGGTGACGAGGCTGATGCTTGTGCGACAAGGCTGGCCACCTCGCTTGCAGGCCGGACCGGGTCAGTTAGGACTGTGACCTCCCCGCAATATCAACGCAAGTCACTTCTGCGCCAACGGTCGCTGCGGGGTACCTCCTTAGGGTCCAAGCGCTTTGTTCCAAAGCTCAAACGCAAGCTGACCCGGGGCCTCCTGCCAGAATCTGGGCTCCACAAATCACCCAGGGAGGTGCCCAATCGCTCCTCAACACCACCACCACAAACAACGATCTTGGGCCTAATCCCTCCCAAGATTGCCATCCTTTCAGCCGCCTAGAGGCCTATCCATCTCTGTGCAACGTCCCTCGGTCTCTAGCAACCGCATCCTCGACTGTCCCTTCGATCAAGCCTCTACCCGTCCTAGACTCTCGCTCCGGCAATATTCGCCCGTCGGTCCTTATAATCCTTCGTGTGCCTCCGCATTGCGCCCTGGACCGACTCTACACGAAGCATCTACATTTTTCTTGCGCCCATCGATCGGTCGAGTCTCTCTAAGAGATATATCGTCGACACCGAAGACGGCCTCCTACCCCTTCGAAACCAACAGCCAAACGCTCTGAGCGAAAAAGCCCCGCCCAATATGATGCCCGCGGCGCACGTCTACGGACACCACCAGTTCAATCCCCAGGGCGCGGACTCGTCCTGGATGCACCAGCAACCCGGCGCGCATCATCCTCATGCCCAGCAACAGCAACAACAGGTCGCCGCCGCTGCCGCCGCCGCGGTCCAGCAGCAGCAGCAGCAGCAGCAGCACTACAGTCGTCTTGCTGGCGCGGGTCAGCTGCCAGGCCATGGACAGGATGCTGGTCACGACAATGTCTCGGAGGATAACCGGCGCACGATGGCCTTTATCGCCGATCTGCTCAATGAGAGCACTCGCGAGGCTGCCCTTTTGGAGTTGAGCAAGAAGCGCGAACAGGTCCCCGAACTCGCCCTGATCCTGTGGCACTCATTTGGTGCGTACCCATCTTACCCGTCCTCGATAACTCGGACTCGGACTCGAGATGAAACACATGCAACTAACTCCGAGTTCCCTCTAGGCGTCATGACCTCGCTTCTCCAGGAAATCATCTCGGTTTACACCCTCCTCAATCCTTCCCAGCTCACCGCAGCTGCTTCGAACCGTGTCTGCAATGCACTCGCGCTTCTCCAGTGCGTTGCATCGCACAACGACACAAGGACTTTGTTCCTCAATGGTGCGTTCATCGCCATCCGGGCTTGCCGTCGCCCGTAGCTAACACTTGTCGCAGCGCACATTCCTCTCTTCCTCTATCCATTCCTTAACACGACCTCGAAATCCCGTCCCTTCGAATACCTTCGTCTGACCAGCCTCGGCGTAATCGGCGCCTTGGTTAAGAACGACTCTTCCGAGGTCATCAACTTTCTTCTCACCACAGAGATCATCCCTCTGTGCTTGCGCATTATGGAGACAGGCTCGGAGCTTAGCAAGACCGTGGCCATCTTCATCGTCCAGAAGATCCTTCTCGACGACAACGGCCTCAATTATATTTGCGCCACTTATGAGCGCTTCTATGCAGTCGGTACCGTCTTGAGCAACATGGTTGCTCAGTTGGTCGAGTCTCAGACGGCTCGACTGCTTAAGCATGTCGTCAGATGCTTCCTTCGGTGAGTGACCGATGGTTATGAGAAGCATCATTGCTAACCGTATCACCTTACAGACTCAGCGATAACGCCCGAGCTCGTGAAGCTCTTCGTCAATGCCTTCCCGAACCCCTACGTGACGCGACCTTTTCTTCGGTGCTCCGGGACGATGCCGCCACCAAGAGATGCCTCGCCCAGCTTCTCATCAACCTCTCGGACAACGTGGTAGACCCAAACTCGACTGGCGTTTCCAACATGTAAATCACAAGCCAGGAACTGGGACTTTCTCCCTATTGTGACAATACCCTTTGTGCATTGATACGGCGATATATGGAGGACGGTTAGGATTGTTTTCATGGTATTCTGGGAAAAGCAAAGGAAGCGGATCAAAAGCATATTGCATCATTGATACCCGCAACCCCTCCAGCTCGATGCGTCAGAGAGGCCGACACGCCAGCAGAGCCACTGGTTGGCCCTCTCTCTTCCAACGTCGCCGCTGACGGTTATGGGACTTGCATTCTGTTTCATATACCTCGCAACTAGGTCTGAGGGGCTCCTATCTCCCTGTTGCAGAGCAGCAAGGGCCTGTGCGTTATCTTTCTTTATCTCTCTTTCGTTCTCATGCCTTGGTCGTTGAGGACCAGGTTTGTACCACTGACGACCACCCCTTGTCAACGGGTCCGGCCCGGAAGCTTGGAGGAATATATAGGGACGAGAGAAATGGCCATGAAGGGGCGCATAGGTCGGCCGGCTGACTGCAGGCTGGAAAGGAGCAATGGACAAAGACCGGTGGATATAGGACAAATATTTGACAGGCCTGGTTTTGGGTGTTCTGGGCGTTGGATGGGGCGTCATGCATCAAAGGCACGGTGTTTGTCAGGTTTTCAAGTGTTTATAGTAAGCATGATACGTTACAAGAGTCGAGTTGTACTATGTGGGGATAGAGTTGTTCTGCTGGTTGTTGGGCAGGACGATTAAAAATGATAGTCATAGGCTTCAGATGGTGGTCATATGTCCTTTCAGAAGCATTCATGGTGTTGACACGGTCTCATTTTGAGAGATATTGATGCTACTTTTTACACTATTACTTATATCTCGCACCTGGAGCCTTACGGCGACGAGTACTTGTACCCATACTGCTCCTTTGCCTTGTCGACCACCTTCTTAAGCTCCTCCCTCTGCTTCTTAGTCTTATCATCCACGGGGTCAAGTCCCGTGGGCTTGTCCTGGCCGCTAGGCAGGTTCAGGCCGCGTCTCACGGCGGGCCTCTCGAGCAGACGGGCGAGCCATTCCCTCACGTGGGGGAACTGGTCCCATGAGGTAGTCGACCGCGGCAGGCCGTTGACCCAGCCGACGAGGGCGATGTCGGCGATGGAGTAGCGGCCACGGCCTGGACCGACGACATAGTCACGCGTGGAGAGACGGTTGTTGAGAATGCCGTAGAGACGCTCTGTCTCACCAACGTAGCGTTGGATGCCGTAGGGGATAGTTTCTTTGGCAGTCAGGAAGTGGCCTGCTTGACCTTGCCTGGTGGGGAGTCAGCATATGTGCGTGTTAGTGAGGAGGATGCGACTTACATGGGTCCAACACCACCATGCTGCCATCCGATCCACGACTCGGCACGAGTGTAATCATCGTCGTCAATCTTGAAGGAGAACTTGTGCTCTGGGTCATACTTTCTCGTCAGGTAGCTCAGAATGGCGTTGCCCTCGAACACGGCGAGGTCGTTGTTGTCATGGTCGACCAGCGCAGGGATGCGGCCGTTAGGGTTGATGGCTGTGAACCAGGGCTCCTTCTGGACGTTCTGGCCAATGTTGATGCCTTGGATGGTGTAGTCCAGGCCGTAGGCGTCTCGGAGTTCTTCTAGGAGGACGTTGGCTTTGACGCCGTTGGGGGTTCCCCATGTGAGGAGTTCAATACCCTTTGTGGCGATGAGACCGGTTGGACGAGCCATTGCTGAGTAGCTACGTGGGAACAAGAGCTTGGAATTGGCTTTTAATGGAAGTTTGAGTAGTTTGTTGCCTACGAGATGGGAGTTTGACATTAGAGTTCTGGAGGGAGATATTTTATATCATCGAAAAACATACATGATGCACTTGCAGTTGAGCAGCGAACGGAATTCACCATCAAGCAACGCCATACATACGCCATTGTGTCTCAGAGTCGCTTACCCAGCAAGAGGACTTGGAAAGTGTATAACAAATCAATCCCGCAGCCCGATGCTGCAGTGTGATGATGCACCTCTAGACTCTTCTCTTTTTTTCTACATTACATATCTATTCGTCCGGAGTTCGGAGCCCTAGCGCGCGCGTCGGGATTGTAGAGTGCACGTGATTATTCAGCAGATTATCTAGATGGAGCTTCCACTGCGCGCCCTGATGAGGTAATCAACCCGAGCGCTCGCTGGGATGAGGAATCACGGACGCGCAAACGCTAGTTTCATGTCGGCATATCAAACGACACTCGAGCGGGCGCAGGCAGCAAAAAAAAAAACAATGGGGGGTTGACTTCGGCACAAGATCCGATAGACAGGTAAGTGGTCCCAAGGCGCGCGGGCGCGGGAGCGGGAGATTTTCTCTACAGTCTCGAGTTTATTACAAGAGGGTTCACTCCGTTCTTGCAAGTGAGGCTGTTCTCCAGGGTAAGGGAGGTTTCCGAGGACATGGGCTTGGAGAGATGAGACTGGGTGAATGTTTATAATAGAACAAACAGACAGAGTGAGACGGCTCGGGTCGTGTGATGAGAGACTCGAATAAATTGGCTGGGTTTCAAGGCGGTGCAAAACAAAAAAGGACATTATACGACGTACGTCGGAAACAGCTAATCTATTTGCAGTGGAGGAGGATTGAGGCGGAGCCAAGGCGTATCCTCCCACGTTTCTGGTATTTCGTGTCCAGTAGTTAGTTAGGTCCTCTCCCTGCGACCCCTGCTGGTGATCCTTTTGGCAATGTTGACTTGCAAGTGGAGTTTTTGTTAGTACCTTTTTGCATGAAGTGATGGGATATCAATGGGACGAGATGATCGTCGGACGAGCCATGCTGTTTCAGTACACTTATACGACCTAGCCTACCATGAAACTTGTTACCAGCTTCTGCCTGCTGCGACTGTTAGTACTGCTACTATCCACGACGTGATAGCTTCACTCCTGTGATATAGAAGGATTCATGTCGAAACTGCAGTCCACTCGTCATACAAATGTGCCTTCAGTTGCAAAATGCTGCATAGGCCCGGTCTGGACTCTTTTTTCTACCCTTAGACAAAACGGACCCCAAAACTACGTCACCGTCATGGGGGGGCATAGCTTTTTGGCAAAGCGATTGGGTTCTGACTCGGCTGCGGAGCGCCCGTTCCAAGGGCCCAAGCCAAGTTTTGTTCCTCTCTGTAAAGCTCTCTCCCCGCAACATCCGGCGGGCATGACAAATTCGAATGGTTGGATAAGAAGAGTGTGATGTCTACGTCAACGTCCTCATCCTCGATCCAGAGATTCATTTGGGGGCCAGAGACAGATCGAGGGGGGGTTTCAGAAGCTACGCAATAAAAGCAAGGAACCAAAGCATGAGCAAGATTAATACAACCCAAAAAAGTCCGACAGGGTTCGGACATCTGGTCTCTGTGACGTCTCGTTATGCCGCAGCGCCGTTAACTCCATAAGCCTCCCCGTTCTAAACTCCATTCTACCCGCCCTAAGCCGCATCCCGTCAATTAGCCCACAAAAGACAAACGGGCAACGGCACGGCAGAGACAAGGCACGCCGGCAGAGAGAGAGAGGCCAAGACTAAAAAAGTAAGGCTAGGGGAGACAGTCAACACATGAAGGATTCGCGCCGCTGATGGAGAGATCTTCGGAGACATACGCCTCCACTTGGAGCTCTCTCTCTGCGTGGTAGCTCTCTGCAGGACTAGGGCCGGTAGTCACTCCGTTCAAGAGAGAGGAATTGTCGCGGGTGCGACGGCGTCTAGTTTCTGGTCCGGGACGCCCTTTGGTCTACATACCGGTATCCCTCTTGTCCTGTTGTCTTATCATGTCGCTGCCCGTGCTGGACTCGAACTCTGGTCCAAGGGATCTGCCCTTTCAAAAGGCTAAGCTTCCGGCCGAAGCCATAAAGCTACCGCGCCGTCGGAGTTCGGGCTGGCGCACCAGCCTCTTTTCTCTCTGGCTGCCTTTGCTATCTTTGGCTCCAAGCGGCCTGAGGCAGAAGACAGGAAAAGTCGCGATTCGTCCGTCGCGGAAAATGGGAAATCCGTTTCGCGTGCGATGTGAAGGATTGGTAATCGTAGCAGCCCTCAGGATCTTGCGCCCATCGCTGGGTGCCCCTGGAGAGTCACTGTTGATCGCCGGCGTGTGCGAGGCGCATCAAACCTTGGGGGAGATGCCATGGCGCCGGCTCAGGGAGCATCATCAGATTTTGTTTAGTCGAGTTAGTCAATGGCTTTTTCGGTGAAAGAAGGAGAAGGAGGAGGAGGAGGAGGGATGGCATGGGATGGGCGGTGATGAATGATGATGATGGGTGATGATGATGGCGGCGGCGATAGACTAACAACGAGGCCATGGCTTGCCCTCCAGAGCGGAACCAAGCCCTGCAGACAAAGATAGAAAACGCGGAATTGAACGGATCAACGATGAATCACGTTGAGTCAGTCAGTCCATCGTTGCAGTTGCTGGTCTGTTGACGGACGCTGCAATGGCGCAGTAGAACGGGGATGGCGGCACATGAGGCGTCGAGGCGCAAAACGTAGCCTCTTGCAGCTGAAAAAAAGAGTCAAATGTCATTGTTGGTGATGACTTCTCTGTCCCCATATCGGTCAAGCCGAGAAAAAAAGAACTGGAGACAAGGCAGACAGAAGTCGAAAAGAGACGTAGGAATGATGCAAAATGCAACGACGGGTACAGGATGCGAAGGTGTTGCGAGCATTGTGTTGTGTTGTGTTGGCAGGCAGGCGGGATAGGAACATCAAGATGCGAGTTTCCCTTTCGATACGGGGTCTGGTGGTCCCTGAAACTGTGTACAAGACAAGGACTCCCATGACATCAACAGGTGCACCCTTTTACCGAGGAGCTCGAAATTGTCATGATATGGCTGCTGTCGGCAGTAAAGAACGAGGAGGGGTGGCTACATGATTGAAACTCTTTTCACGGCAAATGGCAAAAACGATAATGGTGATGATGATGATGCCTTCCCAGCCCATCGGCTACGGCTCGGCGAGATTCCCATGCGGCTGTTGCCCTTGTTCTCCAACGTCGCATTGCGTCTGAATGGCAGATTGAGGTGGTCCCCGCGCCTCCTTGGCACGCTAGCCCCGTCCCTGCGAGCCAGAGCCCAGAGCCCTTGCCTAGGGGCCTGGGGGGCCCTCCTCCGCCTTTTCACCACTGCAAAACGCTCTCTCCCACGTTAAACTGGCGGACTTCGGGACCCCGGCTCGCACACAGCGCATGGGAACGCAACGCAACCCAAAGGGCGGGGGGGATGATCGCAGGCCGGGGTCCTGCTTCTTTGCAGGGGCATCGGGCGTTTGGAGGCGGCGCAGGGACACACACACACACACGTTCCTCGCCTGTGAGGCTGGAGCTGCAGCTTGACTCAACTCACACAATGTGAATCCCTGCTGCCGCGCTGAGACATGCACAACTCTACACACAACAGCTGCGCTTTTTCAACCTCATAAAACAACAAAACAACCCACAAGAGGGTGTCATGCCGCGACGGGAAAGGGAGAGGGAACGGGGGGTCGCCCAGAAAGTCGGGGTGGCTGCGATTTGCATTGATTGAATTGATCCCCAGTGGCTCGGCCGGAAAGAAAAACGTGGCGGAGCTGCAGCAGGCAAATCGATAACTCTTCACTCTATAATGCATACGCCTTCTTTTGTCTCTGTTGGCTCTTGTCCTGCTCCCCGCTTTTTGTCTCTGAAGATCAGAGTTCCCGTTTGCCCGCCTCCCCCGTTGTACAGCGGGATGTTGATCTGATTCCATTCCCAAGCCGCCGCCGCCTGCAACAAGAGAGACACAAGGAAATGTGGCTGCCTAGTTATTCGGAACCACAACCCCAGAGTAGAAATTGCCCTCCGAAGCCATGCTGTTTTGTTTTTCCCCATGCAAGAAAAGATGATGCAATTCTCTCTCAATGGGGGGAAAAAAAAAAGATATCATCAGAGTACTGTATCAAGACACGTGAAATTAGGTACCTTGCTGCGAGGGAGAGGATCAGTGTTTGCGGCTGTGCTGCTGCTAGCGAGTGACCTGTTCCTCCATAGAAACGATCGCCGTCGCCAAGGGTCATAACATAACGCCTCGCAAAGACCCCAAAGATCCTCAGCCGAGCAAGCTAAACCCATCTGGGAGATTTCCCGCGCCCGGGGCTGCAACAAAGGACAAGTGCAAGCGCCCAGCAACAACAACAAAACAAGATTAGACTCGACCCTCGCCTTTTTTTCATGCGGCACAGCAGGCTACCGTACCCCGAATCCTCGCCCTAGGAGTGCAGTGCAGTGTGCAGCGTGGTTACCATACACCGGGATGGATTCTCATCCTGAACAATGGGCCAAGCCTTTGGGTGAAATAAAACGGGTCAAGGGGCATTTGCGAGTTGGGAAATCCAACAGCGACGGCGGCGGGCGGCGGGGGAGGGAAAGCCAGCCTGCTGCTGCTGCTCCACATGCCATGCTATGCCATCTCCTCATTGGGAAAATGCTGCTTCGGATTTGTGGCCAATCAGAAAAAAAGGCCCCACGTCTCATCTTGCTTCCCGTTCAGCCCTACAGTCCTGAGACCACTCCCCCCCCTTCCCTTGTCCGACAGCTCCAACACATACACCCCCCCATCCTGGTAATCTCCAAGGCTAGGGGACTTGGTACGTATTTTCTGAGTAGCTTTTTTTTTCTGCTCGCCCAAAATTGACGTCGACAATGCATTCCAATTAGAACCACGCAGATAATGGGATCGCCATAGACAACACACAAATACGACAACTGACATAAAAACTCTAGTGAAAGGGTGACCTTGTTCGTCGTCGTTGCAGCCGAACGTGCGTGCGGCTGCTCCTTTTGTGTGTAGCATGCAACATGCGCAAACGCCGCGGTCATTGGACGCCCGTCTCCCGGGCACGCCGAAGGCTTTTGCTAGGCTCACCGCCAGGAAAAAACAACAGCCCATTCACCTTCTGCCTATTGCTGCAGCCCTACGGGGACCATCATCATTCATCACCAGCCAAAGCAAATCATCACTCTCTTTTTCTTTGTCTACACAAGTGCCGGTCGACCCAAACGGCGGACCGCCCTTCCCACCGGTCCCTCCCCGCATCACCACACCCCGTCCAATGGAAGACCGCAGTCTGCATCTCGTTGGGCTGAAGATGGGGTCTGCAATCTTCAGCCCTCGGGGGAGTTATACCGATATGGAAATGGCGGGCCGAAGAAGAGGAAGAGTCAAACAGCTGTCAAATCATTCTTGTCAAGTTTCAACCTTGCATCATCATTCTCTCTTTGTGGTTCCCGAAAATTGCTTTTTTTTGCTCTTTTCCTATTCCTCATTCCAGCTCCGATGCTGTGGATCAGCTACCACTTACCCGTGCCTTAGTTATGCATGCAGGCAATCTCTCGCTCTCTCGCTCTCTC